>PVHX01002455.1:0-111777 GCA_004024805.1 Geosciurus inauris
AAAAAAAAAAAAAAAAAAAAAAGAAAGAAAGAAAAGAAAAAAGGGCTGGGGATGTAGCTCAGTGGCAGAGTACTCGCCTAATATGCATAAACCCCTGGGTTCAATCCCTAGCACTGCACAACAAAACAAAACAAACAAAAAACAACTGAAAGCTTACATGCACACCTTACACATCAGGTTCCAGGATCTGGCGTGTAAAATCCCTAGGAGGGGAAAGCCATGTCTTCTGTCTGATCCTCTGGCTTCTAGTGAAAAATACTAACAAGATAAAACTGAAGCAGACCCTTGCTGTTAAAGGTCCTCCACCACTTGTCAACAAGCGAAAAAAAGTCTCATAGCTTTCGTTTCCAAGTCTTGAAAACGAGGCTGCCCTTGCCCGCCTCAGGGGCTGGCTGGGGCAGGGAAGTGAGGGGTGCACGAGCCCAGCTATAGTAAGTTCTCAATAAACACCGGAGCCGTCATCGCAGGGGCGCAGACCTCCACACTGCTGGGAACCGATGGCCTTTACCAACAAGGAGACAGGGACGGAGGTGTGGATGCTGGTTTCTAACACCACAGCTCCAAGACTTTCAGCTGCTGAGCCTTAGCTCTTTAAAATGAATTTTATCTTTGTAGTTTGTTCTCGCTCTAAATCACAAAGGTCAGAGGCTGCTGTCTCCAGGGCCTCAGCCGCTGCTCTCCTTACCTGTGTGCTCCCCTCCCCCTCCTGTTCTTATTCTACGCGTCGTATATATTTATACAACATGTCTTAGGTCAAGTTCCCTTCTTACCCAATTTCTTTTTAAAGGTCTTGTGATGCGTTAAAAGTTCCAGCAAGGATATGTGTGTGTGTGTGTGTGTGTGTGTGTGTGTGTGTGTATTTTTTTCAAAAATGGATGTTTGTGTTTCCTTGCAAGTCTGCATCCAATAAATTATTAAAATCACAATAAATATCAGATGCTTCTCAATGCAACGTGTTTTGTTTTAAGATTAAATAACATTTAGGGAATGTGTGCTTACATATGGAATATCAAACCAAGGGCACACTGTGTTTTTACATGGTCTGTTCTCTATGAAATATGCATAACTCCTCTAGGTAAACACGCCTGCTGAAAAGGCAACTTTGTAGCCCCGGCTAATTATGCATGTTCTCCAGGTATTGCCTGGAATTTAAATAAATATATAAAGTACAGGATTCTATGTTTGCTTTGGATGCTATTGATTTTCTAGGCCAGCTCCTTCTTTGAGCTTAGATCAACATTCTCCCGCGTCAGCATCCACCTAATGTCACAACTGCCAATGACGACCTGTGAAGAAAGATGGTTTCTTTGGAGACAAATGCTTAGCAAGGGATACAAATGAACCACCCAAGTAGCAAATGAGCACAGCACTTCCTAACCCCTAACTTCACAAAGGCTGAATTCATGTCCCTAAAACACAGGCTTCCTGAACCCAGTTTCTAGGCTGAAAGCAATCCTCATTAAAATCTAATAGTTAAGGGGCTGAGGTTGTGGCTCAGTGGTAGAGCACTTGCCTCGCATGTGGGAGGCACTGGGTTCGATCCTCAGCACCACATATAAACAAATGAATAAATAAAGGTCAATCAACAACTAAAAAAAAAATTTTTTAAAAATCTAATAGTTAAATGTCTGCTAAGAATAATTGAAGATTTTCAGCAAGAATGCCGTCTCCTTCTGATGATCAGATAAAAATCATCTTTTCTCCAGCCTGGACTATTTTTATGAGGTGGCAGGTGGGAGAGGTGGGGATTAAATGGTGCTGCAAGGGACAAAAGGAACATATAGTTCCCTTTTTCTTCCTGGGTACCGTGGTGGGTGTTATTATCTCTATTTTCAGAGGAGAAAGTGTGGATGCGGAAAGGCTGGGTGACCTGCCCATCTGGACAGTGCGTGAAGGTGGGGTCAACACAAGGTCTGTCTAACCCAAGCCCCGGCTGCTGCCTGCTGTCACATTATCCCCGCTGGGCAGCCTGAGGGCAGCAGGAAGGGAGGAGACAGTGTTCCCACCTGTAGAAGACAAGACAAAACAAAAGCCAGCCTAAAAAACCAAAGACACAACAAAACAGTCCCCTTGCAAATTTCATTTTTAGCAGCACTGTCAACAACCCACCACCGGAAACAACTTAAAACACTCAATATAATTTAAAAAAAAATCTTTTTAAAGGCCTCGCTGAGCTGGCATGTCAGGAACACAGGAGCTCTAGACGGTGGCAGGCGCGCAGGCGTGCAGAGCGCTAGGGCAGATCTGGCCTGCAGGCACCACAGGGCTCGGGAGACCTGGAGTGGGCTGCTTCACCAGCACGAACCACACTAGGCCATTTGTGTCCTCTGCCTCTCCAGGGGCACCAGGGATCTGCTGCTGGTCTTGGCAGTGGCAGAGGGCACAGGAGACGGGAGACACAGGCAAGGCCTGCCCCAGGTGGGAGACTAGCAGATTTTCACATAAGCTAAAATCCTACACCTTCTAAATAAGACACAAACCTGCCCCCAAGAAGAGATGACAAGGAAATCTGGCTGAGTGCAGTGGTGCTACTTGGTGGGGGACATCTCCCCCAGGAAAGCACATAACCACAAAGTGGCCCTTACATGAATCTGAGGCCAGCATCAAACCATCTGTGTGGTCCAACCAACCTCAACCTGAGTATTTTAAGTTGTTCTCAGGCTGATGGTATCCCAAGGCCCTTGGAAAAAGCAAATAATAATCCTTTTTGAAGCAACAGACCTTTAACAGTTAGAATACAGGAAATTAAACAAGACACTAAGAGCAAAAATAGTGGCAGAATCAGATCCAGAACATATCAGACACTGGAAAATAAAATATTAGAATGCAGCAAGGTAATATAATGAAATGAAAAGTTAGAAAAAAGAAGCAACTAGAATGTCTAAACATAAAAATTTTAACTGCTGAAATTAAAAACACAATAGATATGAGATTAATAGCATATTAGATACAGCTGAAGACAATGAACTGAAAAGAATCTAAAGGAATTAATAAGATTCCTTTATTTGCAGTATTAATTCCTTTATTTCAGAATTAATAAACTGAAAGAAATTAATAAAAAGTAGCATTAATAAAGAGCAGGGAAATAGTAAAAAATATGCCAGAGATGTGGAGGATGGCATAAGTAATCCTCAACACGTCTACTTAGAGATCCAGGATGGAAAGAGGAGAGAATATAGAGAAACTGGCCATCTTAGTAGATGTTAACCCAGTTCTCTAAGGAAGGAATCAAGACATTAACTGGAGAAAGTCTTAAAAAAATAGATGCTCTCACACCAACAAGTAACAAATTTGATGTAATGGAGGTGAGAGAGAAAGAATGAATTGTAGTCAACATTTGGAAAACATGCCTTTCCCCCAAATAAACAATATTTATATAAAAAAGAACTATCCACATACTAGGCCATAAGAATATTCTCAATAAAGTATCAAAGGATTAATATCATAAAGGCCACATTCTCCTACTGTGGTGCAAGCAGAAATCAATAACATACCAAAACAACAACAAAGATATGTTTGGACAGTTTAAAGTGCACTTCTAAATAATAGTGAGTCAAAGAGAAATCATAATGCAAACTGTAAGATATTTATAACCAATAACTCAATAACCAAATTTCATATATTAAAATTGTGGAATGATAGTGGCACAGCACTTAAAGGCATATGTTAAAACAGAATATTGAAAACACATGTACTATGACTCTATATCTAGAAGTTAGAAAAAGGACAATTAGAAACCCCAAGTAGAACGAAAAAAATAAGTAAGTACAGACATTAATAAAACAGAAAACAAATATGACAATGAAGGTAAAGTCCAAGCTGGTGCTCTGAAAAGACAAACAGGACGGACAGCTGTTGGCATTCAGGATAAAAGCGAAGGCAGGAATAGAGTGTGGGCAGTTAAGGGCTGGGCTCGTCCGAAGCTCCGGGCACCGAGCACCCACACCCACCCTATCCACAGTCCTTCCCATCTTGTGAGAAGAGAACGCTCAGGACCTGATCCTCTCAGACTGCCTTAGAGCAGGTCTGCAGGGACAGCCTGGCTCCCGCGTGCTGCACTCCAGTGACATCTTGGAGGCCTGGAGGAGCGGACACCTGGTTTGCCCCTGTAAGGGTGCAGCGCTGTGGGGACCGGCAGGCTGACCAGACCCCATGTTCCTCAGCCAGTTACAAAGCTCCCGGTCTGGGGACAGCTGGGATGCTGTAGAATCCTTACGCTTCCTAACTTCTGAGCGTAACAGGCACCCCGATTCTCTGGGCCTCGTGCGCTGCAGCAGATCAAATGCCTGCGGCAGCTGCTTCCACATGGGTTTCCCCTCCCTCCCAGGGCCTCCCATCAACCACCCCTAGGAGATAGGAATGAGCGACAAACCAAACTAGAAAACAAGTTACATATACATTACCCTGACAGCAGTGTTACAGCCGAGAAGATAAGTGAACAAGTAAGGAGCAAGGTCATTGTCACCTTTAACACTTTAAGCATTTATATACCTGGCATTTGTCCAAGGAATGCATACAGGCATTTAACGTAGGAAATTGCTGTTTCATTCTTAACTTTTTCCAATGTGGAAAGACAAAAAGTCATGAATACAATAACAAATTTCTCTATTAACTATCCATGCAAAACTTTCAATGAACAATGTGTGTAGTTTTTCTAATTCTTTTCTTCCCTACTATGTTTGTTCTGAAACTGTTTATATCTGTTGGATAATTTAAAAAATCAAGGCTTCTAAATATATGCATATATTTTTGGAGAGGAGAGAGTATGTGTTGGTTTCTTTTATAAAACTATGTTTTACTGATGCATTTTAAAACCTTATTTTAGCCGGGTGTGGTGGCACAAGCCTGTAATCCCAGCACTTAGGGAGGCTGAGACAGGAGAACCGCGAGTTCAAAGCCAGCCTCAGCAATGGCGAGGCGCTAAGCAACTCAGTGAGATCCTGTCTCTACATAAAACACAAAATAGGGCTGGGGATGTGGCTCAGTGGTCGAGTGCCCCTGAGTTCAATCTCCAGTACCAAAAAAAAAAACACCCTTATTTTGAGGGACTGGGCATACAGCTCAGTGACAGAGTATTGCTTGGCATATGTGAGGCCCTGGGTTCAATCCCCAGCACCAAGTAGGGATTCCAAAGTTCATGGCACACAGTGCCTAAGACTTGCTGTCCAAAAGAAACTTACAATGTGTTCCAGGAGACCTTTACAACAATAGTCACTGCCATGATTTTTTCTAATAGCCACAGGAAGCCAACTAAAAGTCTACTGATACAATAGAACACAATATAATGTAAAATAGATGAATAACAGTTACACATACAAATAAATCTCAAGTACAATGCCAAACAAAAGGAAGTCACTAAAGCAAATACTCAGTAGGGTGCCATTTCTTTTTCAATTTCAAAAACATGTTGAAATAAAACATAATATTTGGATGTCCAAATATTTGCCGTGAAGTCATAAGGAAACGTGGACACCGTGGCTATACTCGCAGGGAACAGTGTTTCCTCTGGGAAAGAAAACGGGGCACATAAGGGACATCAAAAAGCATAGGAACATCTTTGGCATAAAAATATTTTTAAAAGGAGATAAAAAGAAGGGACAATAAAATGACCGAGAAATCTGAAACTGAGAACACAGACCTAGGTGGACAGGGAGGGTCTGAGCCACTGTCAGAGATAGATGAAGAGCAACGGGAAGTCTCAAAGCTATGTTGCATACGGCTAGAAATACAGCTCAGTGGTAGAGCACCTGCCTAGCATGTGTAAGGCCCTGAGGTTGATCCCCACACAAATGGGACAAAAACATGTTGAATAAAAGCACACAACAAAGAGTGTATGCTTAGGTTTAATTGTATGAAATTCTAGGAATGGAAAATATAATTTATAGTGACAGATCTCTGGTTGGGGGGAGGTGGGGACGGCAGGAGACTGACGGCAGAGGAGCATAAGGGGACCTACCAGAGGGGAAGGTCACGTTGTGTGTGCTGGTTATGGAAGCTGTTACGTGGATTTACACAGGCCAGGACTTACGAGGCTCGACACTTGGTGTCTTCACCTATACACCTTAATGTTGATTTTTAAATTGTCTTTACAGGTTGCAGATTTCATCCTTATATACTGAGCAGTATTGTGCAGCAAGAGCCCACAGCCAAAGGTCAAATAGCCTTGACCTGATAGCCTGCAGGTCAAATCTGGCCTTGTATAGCCCGCAAGCTAAGAACAGTTCTACTTTTTACATTAAAAACAAATCCAAGAAAATTATTTTGTGGCACATAAACATTTTATGAAATTCATTTTTCAGTGTTCATAAATAAAGTTTGTTAGAACACAGCTACACTCATTTGGATATTGTCTATGGCTAATTTGCACCATTGTGGCACAGTTGAGTCCTTAGAATATGTGGTCTGCATGGCTTAAGATCTTTTGGGTTCTTTTTTTTGGTACTGGGAATTGAACCCAGGGACACTCTACCACTGAGACACATTCCCCAGCCCTTATTATTCTGAGAAAGGGTCTTCCTAAGTTGCTGAGGGCCTCGCCAAGTTGCTGAAGCTGGCCTGGCACTTGTGATCCTCCTGCCTCAGCCTCCCACATTGCTGGGGTTACAGGGGTGGACCACCGTGCCTGGCCTTTTATAGAGAAAATCTGCTGGCCACTACCATAGCCATACCATACCATCATGGAAATGAGGTTAAGTTCTCAACCCTTTAATTTATCCTCTGATGAGGAGACAGAACGGGCTTTGGAGTAATACAAATCTATGTTCAAATCTTATACCACTTAACTATTTAGTATCACTTTGCATAATTTTTCAAGCTTTCGATTTCTTGCGTTTATCACTTGGAAAGACAATACACATCTCAGAGGATGTGCTGCTGACAGGCTTGAGATAATGTAAACAAAATACAGGCCCCTTGGCAGCAGATAAGCACTTGACAAGTGTCAGTTTACCTTCTCCTCCTAAGTGATGTGCTGAGGGCCAGTGGCTGTTCAAACAGTAAGAAAGGATGCCTGGTCAGCCACCAGCCAGTCTCCAGGTAGGAAGCACCAGCTCCCACTCCTCCTCACCTGGTTCTCAGCCTGGCGTACACGCGTCTCCAACATCCCTTCCTTGTGCTTCAACATTTTTTTTTTATCTTTTATGTGTGTGTGTGTGTGTGTGTGCACACACACTACATATGCATATAATTTTAGTTGTCGATGGACCCTTATTTTATTTATATGCAGTGCTGAGAATCGAACCCAGTGCTTCACACATGGTAGGCAAGCGCTCTGCCCCTGAGCCACGACCCAGCCCAGCTACAGTCCCAGCTCCTGTGTTCAACTCTTAACATCCGTCTCTGCACTGAATGAGGCCGTGCTCCCCGGGTGGACTCTTTTTGGGTCTGGCTCCTTTTGCTTGACCTTACGGTCATGAGATTCCAGATGCTGTGGACATCTTGTTACGCAGAGTTCTAAATCATTGATTACCCCTGTGGTGTGATGCTTTCCTGTGAAATGTTATTTACTTCCAAAAATGACTTTAAGGGTAAGCATTCTCTTTAAGTGGCTGTTAAAATAGCTATACTGTTACAACAGCGAAATGGTCATCCATACAATAATTTATTTGTCCTTGTTGAGTATGTAATTCCACATTTGAAAAACCTATTTTCAAATTGTTTTATGTGTACATTTCACCTCACCCACCAATCTGTTCTCTCTTCTATAAGAAACCTTATCAAGTGCTTGCGCTATTACTCACAGTTCGCGAACTATATCTTTAATCTAATTTAACAAATATTTACATATGCCTAACAGAGGAAACACTATCATTAAAATTTCTGGAGTGTTCAAAGAATAAGACATAGTTACTGCTTCCAGTGAGATCAGAGTCTAAATGATGGCATGCAACTGAAATGCCTAAAGTAATCCAAGAGTAATATGAAATGAAGTATTTATTTCACAGATACTGTGCTAGGCGGGGGGCTGGGTGTTGAGGCCACAGGGATGAACTGAACAGTCCTGGGGGAGCCAGAGCTGGTCACTTCCTTTGCTACCTGTTCTGTGGAACAATGGGAGAGACCTTGGCAGAGCTGGGAGGCAGCTCCTTAGAGAATCCAGAATGGGGGGCTCCTCAGAGTTCCCCCAGAAGTGGGTGATCCCTGGCAGGGGACCATTAACCCAAGATTCTCAGAGCAAAGAGGTGATACAGCTTCCACCCAGGACCAAAGGACAAACCTCTTCTACGTGTCACCCTCCTTTGTGTTCTTGTCTTTACAGAGGACACCCCTCTGGGCAATTCCAGGCTGCTTCTTTCTGCTTTGGACTTTCTTTCACTGACCAAAACCATTAACACTTCCTGCTGTATCTGAAATCAAGCAACCTAAACTACAAGCTAAGTCAGCCTGGCTTCCTAGGGATCATCAACACTTACTTCATTGGTCAGGCCTGAAAGATCTTAGGTCTTGGTAGTGAAGTGCCTTCCTGCCTCTTCATTTCTCATTATTCTTGGCCAGGCACAGTGGCGCATGCTTGGGAGGCTGCGGTAGGGGGATCTCAAGTTCCAGACCAGTCTGGACAACTTAAGCGGGTCCCTCAGCAACTTAGCAAGATCTCGTCTCAAAATAAAAGCTACATAGGACAGAGGATGTAGCTCAGTGCTAAAGCACTCCTGGGTTCAATCCCCTACCCCTCCCCTGCAAAAAAACAGTACCCAAAAGATTTATTTCTAAGTATTCTCATTTTTCTCAGTCATTTGATATTCATTATCCAGAGTCTCAAATGCTTTTGCACAGCTACTATTCTGGCAGATGTTTCAACAAACAATTCAAAGGAGAAAGAGAGAGAAATTGTGCTAATTGACACTTAACTGAAAATCAGATCTTTACAAATGAAACCACATCCTCAAGAAGCATGCGCAGAGGGGCAGGCCTGGATAGTGCTTAATGACTTCTCCTGAAGCGTTAGCTGGGTAAGCGGCAAAGGTGGGGTGAGAATAAAACACCTCTGCACCCTTAGGAAAAGACTTTGTTAGCCATGGAAACCAGCAGCCACCAGGACTGGTTTTAAATTCAACCCATCAATAAACAGCGTCCCTCACTGAACATGCTCCAGAAGCTGGAAAATCATGACAGTCCTGTGTCTGGAGCAGCTGATTAGGAGCCAGTCCATTCCAATAAGCACACAGTGAGTGCCTGCTAAGCAGGGGTGACACCAGTGACCTCGCTTCTACAGAGGACATCAGTGCACTTGTGCTTTTTGGCATCTGCCAGTCCCTGAAGTTGCTTCCCTAAGACTCTACACAGGATCTGCTATTTGCTGTGTGTGTCTGAGTCGAAGGCAGCTCCCTTGCAAGAGTAAGAACTCCATGACAATGGTTTGTCATCCTTTGATACTCTTTAAGTTTCCTTTTTCATAAACACAAAAAAAATCTTTTTGCTCTAATACATATTTCCTTACATGGCACAAAATTAAAAATTTAGGGCTGGGGATGTGGCTCTGTAGTGGAGCACTTGCCTGGTATGCACGAGGCCCCAGGTTCCATCCCCAGCTCTGAAAGAATAGATCACCTTTGTGATGCTGAATGATATAGACTTTTAGCTTAAAATTGAAAAATGGTATGGTACAAATGCTTATTTTTTAAAAGTAGATAACATTGATAAATTACAGAATGATTCAGGTGGGTATTTCTTTTTTCTTTTTTTCTTTTTTTTTGGGGGGAATATTCTGAGTTCATAATCAACCAAGATTTTATTCTGGCAAATGTCCTGAATAATGGTTTTCATGCGTTTTAATTAAATGCTTTCACACAGCCATATATTAAGAGTTTCTGTAAAGAATGTGAAAATTCCTCTAAGCTGCGTCTGCACTCCCAGTGGCTTTGAGGGCACAGACAGCAGCATCCTAAGCAGAACAAGAGATGACGGCTCAGCTTTTTGGCTCTGCCTCCAACAACTTGATGAGAAGAAGGGCCCTTTCCAAACCCGCGCTCCACAGGGACCCAGCGTGCTGGGCCTCCACCCAGGCTGCCATCCATCTGATCTTCTTTGCGATAGTGGCCTGAAGCCCAAACATACCTATCTGGAGAATTAGTCATGAATATGATTTAGGAAAGTCTCAATTTTAAGACCCTACAGCCTAAGCTCTGACAGCCTGGTTGCAGGCAATCCCAATTCCTTATTGTATCACAAAAGAAAAAAAGAAAAATGCAGCCAGGCACGGCGTTATACGCCTGTAACCCCAGCAGTTCTGGAAACTGAGACAGGAAAATCACGAGTTCAAAGCCAGCCTCAGCAATTAGCAAGGCACTAAGCAACTCAGTGAGACCCTGTCTCTAATAAAATACAAAATAGGGCTGGGGATGTGGCTCTGTGGTCGAGTGCCCCTGAGTTCAATCCCTGGCACAACCTCCCTCCCCCAAATGCAATCACAAGATGTCTAACAGGAATCTCAAAAATTTACCTACTTTAACTTCTTGCTTTAAGATAACTATATTAATTAACGTTCAAAGTTCAAGTAGATACTTTAACAATAAGGGAAAACAACTGTAAAATCTGTGGGTCCTCCCCTCCTATCTCCTTTATCTTTCTCTTTGCTTCTTCCTCAGCCCAAGCTGACAGATGGAAACCAACCCAGAGACAGAGGCAGAAAGGTCACGTGGAAAGAACAAAGAGATCCTTACTTTATAGTTGGAATGTGGAAGTTTTGAGTCGTGAGCAAGAAGTTAGAGAATGTGAATCTGTAACCTATTACAATCCCCCAGCTACTCTTTTCCCTGAGATGTGATCTTGGAATAGGAGTTGAGTTAGAATAATAAAAAGACATGACTGTATCATTTAATAAGGGACTACTATGTGCCAGGTACTTGAATATTTTTTTTTTAAATATTTTTTTAGTTGTAGATGGACACAATGTCTTTATTTTATTGCTTTGTATGTGGTACTGAGGATCGAACCCAGGGCCTCACGCATGCGAGGCAGGCACTCTGCCACTGAGCTACAATCCCAGCCCCCAGGTACTTGAATATTATCACTACTGCATAAGGAGGAAGCATTATCCTCATTTTACCAGCAAGGAGGATAAAACTCTAAGGAATTAAGTAATTTTCCAAGGGTCAGCTAATTAACTTGCTCAGCCACGGTCCTGTGGCCACTATATAGCGCAACCTTCTTTATTTAGGGGAGTGATTCCAGGGATAGAATGGGTGGGGGATACACAGATAAATGGTGGGGGCTCTTAATGCTGGTTCCGTAGGTTCTGATTCTCCACTGCCACCCGAAGAGACTCACTGTCCCGACAACCCACAGCTACTGATGGTCACAGTGTGGCCTGGTGATACTACAGTGATAAAATGACAACAATCAAAGCACACACATGACCAAGTTTCGTCCTCACAACCACGCTCAAGGTCAGCTACTCTTAGCCTCTGTGTCCAGATGGGAAAACAGAGTCCCTGAGAGGTGGCACAGGTGGGAGTGGTGGAAGCCAAAGCCCCAGCCCTTATACACCATCGCCCAACACCCCCAGAAAAGCTCCAGACCTCTCAAGTTTTCTGGGAGTGGAAAAATCATTGAAAAATCACCATTCTACAGAACAATCCCAATTCCTTGGTCTGCTCTTCAAGATCCTTCTTGATCTTACCACAACCTGTAATTTCCAACCTCATTTTCCATCTTTTCTTCCACAAGCCCCAGTCCCCAGGCAATTTCTTGATGTTTTACACAAATGCCTGAGTTTTCCCAAATAATACTCCCTTGTGCTGTCATGGCATTTTCTAGGGACTCCACAAAGCAAAATGTTATGCATTATAACCCCCCCCCCAAGGATGCTCCCTCTCCTGCAGTCCCACAGCGCTGTCCTGCTCCTCGCAGATGCTCACGTTTCCACCATCAGCAGCATTCTTACTTGGCTTGGGGGAGGGCAGAGACCCCGTGTCAACTCTGGAATGAAGGCCCTCCTGAGGCCAAGGAGCTGGCTGCAGGAAACGCAATGAGGCCAGAGAGGGAGGCAGCTGTGAACCTGTGCAGCTGCCTCAAATCCACAACCTTGGCTAACAGCAAAACAGCGTCCAACTTATTTTTTCATTCTTACTTTTTTGGTACCAGGGATTGAACTCAGGGGCACTCAACCACTGAGCCACATCCTCGGCCCTATTTTGTTTATTTACAGACAGGGTCTCACTGAATTGCTTAGCACCTCGCTGTTGCTGAGGCTGGCTTTGAACTCGTGATTTTCCTGTCTCAGTCTCCAGAGCTGCTGGGATTACAGGTGTGCGCCACTGCACCCGGTCGCAATTTATCCTTCTAAAACACAGGCTCTGGAGGAGACTCCATATGGCTGTGTGACCTGGATGAGTCACCAACTTATATGTCAACTGCCCCATCTAAGAATAGGAAATAACAGAATTCAACTTACTGGGCTACCATGAGAACTGAGTTTATACATGTTAAGTGCCTAGAACAGTGCATGGCTTATAACAAATATTTTCTATTATTTTTTTCAAACTTACACAGATTAGAAAAGTAGCTCACATAAATAAGCCACAAGAAGGAAGCTGTCAGGATGGAGAAGTCTGGGCAAGGGTTGTGGCTCAATGGTAGAGCACTTGCCCAGTATGTGTGAGACACTGGGTTCGATTCTCAGTACCACATATCAATAAATTAATTAATTAAAGGTCTATCGACAACTAAAAATAAATTAAAAAAAAAAGGTGGAGAAGTCCTAGAAGGAGCAACTGTTATGATGAGTGGGTGGGCTTAGACATGAGCATCAGGGCTGTTTTCCTCTAACAAGTCACAGGTAAAGAGAGGAAGCAACTGAACGCTCCAAAATAACAAGTCAAATTATGGCAGAAATAGGAGAATACATACCATGAAGGTGAAATGTAAAGATGGAATTGGAGTCCACCTGGGACCCAAAGGAAATGGTCTTAGGTCAAACAAATTGAAAAATTGATCTTTAAAAATTGATTCCTTTTCTAACTTAAAAAGAGACCAATTCAAAATTGGCTATTTAGACTTGGAATACAATTTTTGAGGAAAATATTTAATGTATCACCTGGATTCTCAGGATAATGCATAAAAATCAATGTAATGTATTATATTACTTCGGTAGTCACTATAGATTGCTTAACTATTAATAATTATTTTGATTACCAGGTTATTTAATATTAACATACACATTACTAATGATGGACAACAATGCCTTTGTAAGAAACTCGCTTTCCTCCAGGAGCGGGACTTGTAAAATCCTGCATCAAGAATACAGGCCGGGGGCTGGGGCTGGGGCTCAGTGGTAAAGCGCTTACCTCACATGCGTGAGTCACTGGGTTCGATCCTCAGCACCACATAAAAATAAATAAAATAAAGATATTGTGTCCATCTACAACTAAAAAAATTTAAAAAAAAAAAAAAAGAATACAAGCCGGGCCCGGTGACACAAGCCTATAATCCCAGCACTTAGGGAGGCTGAGACAGGAGAATCGCGAGTTCAAAGCCAGCCTCAGCAACGGCAAGGCGCTAAGCAACTCAGTGAGACCCTGTCTCTACATAAAACACAAAACAGGGCTGGGGATGTGGCTCAGTGGTCGAGTGCCCCTGAGTTCAATCTCCAGTAACAAAAAAAAAAAAAAAAAGAATGCAGGCTGAGACTGACTCATGACAGCGAGGGGCACTGTACTTCTGGGACCGCCCGGGTGAGTAAAGGTTTGTGCTGGCCACTCGAGTTATCCACAGCCCCCCTTCACTCTCAGAAGTATTGTACTGGACCAAAGTTATCGTTCCCTTAATGACAGTATCTCCACCCTTCCGTGACAGGTGAGACAACTACAGGGCATAGCTGAACTTGTGGGGTTAGGAATCCTCCTGTCACGCTGCACGGCCTCTCCATCAGCAAGACGCTGGCGAGGACCGTCATGGTCAGGATGTGGGGCACTAGACATACACATGAGATACAATTCCCTGGGGGTGAGGCTCCCCCACTCCAGAGGGACTTCATGGGGACAAAGCCTGGGAGCTAAGAGACGCAGGGATCCCCGCTGTGTCTCCGCAGCCTCGTGTCCCTTTTCACCCACTCATGGCTCCGGCCCACCACCTGCGCTGGTATGGAAAAGACATGAAAAAACATGGGAGCTAGTCCTGGAAATGAAGGGCGAGGGCTTTTCTACATTTAATTGGAGATACCAGAGCCGAGACTGGAGATGCCAGTTTGGGAGAAAGTAAACTGAGTGGTTCCTAAAGCTCGGGACACTGTGAGAAGAAAGAAACAAGAACAGGCGTCAAGGGAAGGCCGGCGCAGGGGGAGAAGGGCCTCCCACACGCGAGCAGCTCTAACAAGGGAAAACCCAGTCCAGCTCCAGTGATCGGGATGCACGTGCCTGCTGCCATTACTGGAACTTGGTGTGCTTCAGGAATCCCACCAAGCACGTTAGACGTCACCCCAGTCATTATATCCCCGGATGCACCCAAAGCCTTCAGGAAATCTGCCCAAGATGACGATGGGGGTGAGCTGAAATTCAGACCCAAGCCTGACTCCACGGGGCTCTGAGGTTTTTCTACAGAGTTCTGCTACTTGGGCTGATCTGCCCGTTTTCCTTTGTCCTCTGCAGGTGACATGTTATTGCAGATAGTTTGGTTTACAAATATTTTTCTTCTGTAGGAAAATATTTTTATGTCTTTCTAGTTAATGACATACATGCGGATGTGACCTCAGAACTACGATCTTGTCACTGCTCTTCTGATAAGTTTGTAGAGGTCACAGTCCACATTTCCACCCCAAACATGTTCTGCCAGCTGAGAAACAGAAGACATTTGCTCTTAATTTGAACCATTAGTGTTGTGGCATGTTTTATGCATGTATGAAAATGTCACACAGAAACCCATTATTTTGTATGATTCATGTATGCTAATAACTGTAATTTTTAAAGAGAGGAAAAAGAGAACTCTCACAGTACCAAATTCCATGAGAAAGTTTGGTTATAGAAAATGTTTGCCCTATTAGAAACATAGTCAACGGCCATAAAGTTTCATTATTTATAACAGAAACATTTCATTAGGAAATTATTAGCCAATATCCTGATTATAAAAGTTATTATGAGGAGCACTCATTTCCTTGCTAAAGGTGGGCTTGGGCTTTGCTGAGAACAATTCTTCTCTTCAGAATATTAATCTGTTGGGACATATAGGATAATACAATTTGCATATAAATGTAAAATTTTTTAAAAAATTACCTTTTGAAAGGTAGCAACAGAAACTAAAGATATTTCTGTTTTTAAAATTATATTGAATATTATTTTGTTAAGATCAGTTTTATATTTATTGATAATAAATCAAATTTCTCAGCAGCTATAACATACACTCTGATCCCTCCTCTAAAAAATCAGTCTAGCGCTTTCTTTCTTTTTTCTTTTTTTGTGCCAGGGATTGAACCCAGGGGCTCCTAACCACTGAGCCACATCTCCAGCCCCTCTTTTTTTAAATATATTTTATTAGAGACAAGGTCTTGCTGAGTTAGTTGCTCAGGGACTCGCTAAATTGATGAGGCTGGATTTGAACTTGCAATCCTCCTGCCTCAGCCTCCCAAGTCATAGTCCAGCACTTTCTAAGAAAGCAAGCCAGCAGTAGGCACAGGGTTCAGTTGACTGTGACATTCTGCAGGGCTCTTCTATATTGTTTTATGCATCTGGGTCTAACCCAAAAAGTTCTTTTTTGGGGAGAGGGTACTGGAGATTGAACTCAGGGTCACTCAACCACTGAGTGACAGGGACCCACAACTTAGCCCTATTTTGTATTTTATTTAGAGACAAGGTCTCACTGAGTTGCTTTGTGCCTCACTGTTGCTGAGGCTGGCTTTGAACTTGTGATCCTCCTGTCTCAGTCTCCCAAACTGCTAGGATTACAGGCGTGTGCCACCATGCCCAGCCCAAAATTAAGAGACCTTTAAGGGACGATACCTCCTATTTCTTTTATATAGTGACTGATAGAATCCTGATATTTATAATTTCAACTTGATATATTGAGAATTTGTTGTCATTTTACTTTGAAGGAAATATTTTGTCTCTCCCATGTGAGAACACAGATATAGCCAGGGCAAACATTTTCTTTCTTTCCTTTTTTTTGGCACCAGGCATTGAACCCAGGGGCACTTAACCACTGAGCCACATCCCCACCCCTTTTTATTTTTAGAGAGGGTCTCGCTAAGTTGCTTAGGTCTTGGCTGAGTTGCTAAGGCTGGCTTTGAACTTGTGATCCTCCTGCCTCAGCCTCCTGAGCCACTTGTATTATAGGTGTGCACTATCACGCCCAGCCTGGGGCAAACATTTTCCATAACTAAACTTTCTCATGGAATTTGGTACTATGAGAGTTTTAGTAGAGTTCTCTTTTTCCTCTCTTTAAAAATTAGTTATTAGCATATATGAATTGTACAACTGTGTGACACTTTCATACATGCATAAAACATACTTTACCTAATTTTCTTATGAAACAATCAGTGCCTAGAATAGAGAAATAAAACTTCCATTTAAAATTGTTCACTTCGTTGTTTACCAATTATAGGAATGAACATTTCGTAGGAATTCAACAGGCACAGAGGGCTAGCAAAGTCCATTATTCTTTTCCCACTGAGATATTTGATAGCAGAAAAAAATGAATAAGTTCCATATATCTAATCATCATTATAAAAATAAAAATTATGATAGTAAACAAAAGGTTTTTTTTTTTAATCAAAAGAGTGAAATAAATAAATAGTGGATTACAGAAGTAGTGGGGCGGGATGGTCACAGGGTCACTCACGGTTCAGATCACCATCTCACTGCCGTCTGGCCTGGCTGTCCACCTACAGTTTGTCAGAGGCCATCTTTCTACTTCTTAGAGGATGTGTCACTCAAACCTATGGTTTTGTCTTTCCACAAAGGATACACATGTAGGATTTCTAACACAAAGGAGGACTGGGAGAAGCTATATTAAATAGGGAAATGCACCGAGATGTACTGCGGCTCCTTCTTAGCTCAAGACTGTCAGTACACTTATTTGATTGATAGTTATCTTTGTACCTTGTGGGTTTATTATGCTGTCAAGGTATTATGTCTTTGGAAAAGACTGCAGGGTAATAAGACAAACAAAGAGACAGAAAATGCTCAAGATGGCAAGATTCCCTTCTTTTTTTTTAATACATATTTTTAAGTTGTCAATGGACCTTTATTTTATTTATTTCTGTGTGGTGCTGAGGATTGAACCCAGTGCCTCACACATGCTAGGCAAGTGCTCTACCAATGAGCCACCACCTCAGCCGCCAAGATTCCCTTCTTCACATCTTAGGAGGAAGACCAACAAAGTCCATCACAGCTTGGAATTCCATATTATGCTTTTTTTTTTTTTATTTTTTAGTTGTAGGTGGACAGAATATCTTTATTTTATTTTTATGTGGTGCTGAGGATCAAACCCAGTGCCTCCCACATGCTAGGCGAGCACACTACCACTGCGCCATAACCCCAGACCCATATTATGCTTTTGAATTGACAAACGAACAGCTCTGAGCCGTCAGCGGAGCGTGGCAGGAGGAATCTCTGCTAACAGGAAAGAACATATCATCTCTAAGCTTGTGGAAGAAAGTGCCATCCACTTCTGTGAAATCAGAATTGTGGGTTCAGTGGACTAGTAGGAGGTAGATTTAAAAAAATTAGGTTCTGAAACCAACAATTGTGACCCTGATCACAGCTAGTAGCCTGGTAAATGCTGACTGCTGGTATGAAAGGTGTAATGATGAATGGTTTAAGAACACTCGCTCTCTCACGTCCTGTGGGGAGGGCCACAGCGAGAAAGGCATGGTCTCCACCTTCAGGGAGGCAGGAATCCAAACAGGAAGAAGTTAAATGTGCATAAGAAAGCTCCATCACAGAACCATCAGTCCAAACAGAGATTCAGAATGAGCAGAGCACTGCAGACTGAAATGTGCGAAGAACTGGGACTTAAGCCAAGGTCTTGAATATGAACTTAACCCAGATCAAAAAGGGAAGCCAATCCAGTAAGGAATATCAAAAGGTGAATCTCACTAAGCAGTCAATTCTGTCTTTAAAAAGTTATTTTTACCAGGCATGGTGGCACACGCCTCTGATTCCAGCAACTCAGGAGGTGGAGGCAGGAGGATTGCAAGTTCAAAGCCAGCCTCAGCAACTTAGTGAGGCCCTGTCTCAAAAAAAAAAGCAAGGCTAGGGGGTATAGCTCAATGATAAAGCACCTCACCTCTGGGTTTAATACCTAGTACCAAAAAAAAGAAAGTTATTTCCTGGGGTGGGGAGTGTAGCTCAACAGTAGAACACTCATTGAGCAAGTGTGAGGTCCTCCGTTTCATTTCCAGCACAGCAAAAAACCCCAGAAAGTTATTTCCTTCTCTTGTACATCTTCAAAATGATTGAAGCAGGCTAAGGAAAGTCAAGATCTTATCTAAGCCTCAAAGAGTGTGTGTGTGTGTGTGTGTGTGTGTGTGTATGTGTGTGTACACATGTGTGTATTGTACATTAGTATCAAAGCAGAAAGAGTTGATCTGAGAATCTGTAATCTCATTTTGTGTTATTCCATTGGAATAATGCATAATGTCGAGCTGCAAATGCAGATCTACTGTCACATATCTGATTCTTGAGGAAAAAAACCCTTAAAAATTAAAGTTGTAAAAGAAACATAAGAAAATCAATCAAGATTAAGAGAATTAAATTAAGAGAACTAAAAACATGCCACAATTGTCATTCAGAGATCTACTGTACACCATTTATAGTTCATATTTAGCAATAACAATGCTATCAGTTAATAATTATACAGCATCTGCCATGGGGCAAACTTTAATCTTCAGAACAGTCTATGAAGTACACACTACTGTTCTCTCCATTGATAGGAGAATTGAGACAGGCTGGCAATTACTCTTCTCCCAACTCTAGTTTTACAACTTTAACTGGTGAGAATTTAGGCCAGAGGTTTAAAAAAAGAGAGAGACGTAAATAGACTCTGAATACAGAATGAAATCTAATTTTTTTATAAACCCAGAAAAATGACTTAGATTCTTCATCAACTTAAGTGAAATCGTGCATGACAGCAGGCTGGCACAGAACGGTGAACACAAAGCGGCAATGAAGAGGCAGAGCTGTGAGCAGGCATGTGCTCCAGAAAGGGAACGTTGTCCACAGACCAAAAACTAGTCTCTGCTATTTCCCTCAGTAAGGAGGAAAGCACGTTTTATCATGACACACACACAGAAGAGCATCTAACATAAATGATAAGACGAGGCCGCATCATACACTGCAATAAAAGTAACCAGTGGTAAAAAGGCATTTGAAAGAAATTTTGTCTCTGCTAAAAAGTAAAATATTGCTCCCCAGGCAGAGTGAGCCACTTTATCTTCCAAGCTCTGAAAGCACTCTGTGCACAGCTCTACCCGATAGAATTATCTGTTCGTGGGGTGTCTTCCCACCAGACGAGGAGTCCTTGACAGCAGGGTCTGGATTTATGACTCCCAGGACTTCAGGACATCCTGCCTCTAACAGAACAGAGCCTGAGGGAATGATAGTGCTTTCTCACTGCTGCTTCTACTCCACGATCTCCAAGAAGTTTTAGATTATCCATCTCTCTCAGCATAAAAACATCTGAACACACTTAACCCTGTGCTAACACAGTCTATTCATTACTAAGCAATCATAAAAATGGAAGAAAATAGGTATTTTAAACACATGAGATGAAGAGATAAACAGAAGTGTTAATCTTTTCTTCCCACACAAAATGCATTGTTTTGCATGGACTTCACTTTGAAAATCACTATTTCCATCAAAAGAACAAATGTCTCGTGGTGTTTGGTGAGAATTAAGTCAGTCAGTATAAGTGAAGCCCCCGGAGCAGCACCTAGCAGACAGGAGACGCCAGGAATGCCTGCCCACTCCATTCTGATCGTCATCTCCAATGGTTTCTTTTGACTAGAAAAATGTCCACATCCCTACCCTTCAGCTTCATTCCTGTACGTCAAACTCCTTTAAGGCCAAATTCAAATGCTATCTCTGCAAAGCGTTATTTTTAATCTGACTCTTACGGGATTTGACTTTATCACTGTGGCAGGCACCAAATGGACCAAGTGTAGTGAGAAGCTATGCCCAAGAAGCCAAAATAAAGATAAAGAAATACAGAACAAGATAAAAAATTTAGTGCAAGAGATACAGGAACTAAATAAGATTCCAGGACGATAGAAGAAAGAAAATCATCAAAGAAAATAATCTAAGAAATTTCCCCAGAACTGAAGAACATGAGTTTTTAGTTTGAAAGGTCAAATAAGATAGACAAAATATGCCCACACCAGGCACATCAACACAAAATTTGACAACAATACATAAAAAGAGAGGCTCTTACAAGCTTCTAGGAGATAAAAAGTTAAGTATGATTGGATCAGGGGCAAGAGAAAAGGCGATGAGCAAAGCCTTCAGGGTTCTAAAGGAAACAGCAGTCCACACCCAACCCACCTGCTCACTGAGGGCCGAGTCCAGCTCCTGGGAACATGCCAAGACAAAACTGACTCCCGTGCACTCCTTCTTAAGAACCTACGGGAAGCTGGGTTCATGCACACCATAGAGTCAAAAAGGGAAGACACAGGATCCAGAGAAAGGAAACCCCGAGTTCTACACACAGATGATATTAAAGAGCTTACTGCTGTCAGATCCAATCGACACCAAAGCCTGCAGTTGCCTTCTGAAATGGCAAGCCAGGACGTGCCTGGACGTCACGCTGCCGTTGTTCTACAGCAGTCTGAGCACGGAAGGGGCTGCCAGAGGTTTCAGCTCTTACCTGTAGCACGGCAGCAAGCAAGTACACAGCGACGAAGATCACGGTTAGTGAGGTGTGGCCGCTCTTCATCAAGTGGATGGTGTAGAGGAAGATTAGGTGCCCAGGAATCACCAGAAGTAGGAGAACCTGGGCAGACTTATTATTTACTCCTGCAACACAAAAAAATGTCAACGTCATTACAACAAAACCATTACAACAAAACCAGACTTTGGCTCATCATAACTCACAGTTATTAAAACTTGAGGGTTAATTTCTAGTTATTACGTCTTATAACATCGAATAAAGTTCAGTTGCTAAAAATGAATTTCAATTATTTACAGTTCACTAATTTCTTTGAAACTGTCACTATTTGGTATATGTCATTAAATTAAAGGGTTGATAACAACTTGCTCTGAAGAACAGTGGTCGTACTTTAATACCTACCATAAAAACAGGGAACACAAAAGAGAAAGTTCTTTTAAGTTCTGGAATGCTTTGATTTTATAAACCCCTCTAGAGTTCTATCACTGGTATTACAAAGCTGGGCATTTCGGATCTTTATTCAAAAGTCAATAATCACACTTAATGTTCATTAAGGAAAAGTAGGTGACAAGATGGGTTCAAAATTATAGTCTCTGTTTTGTGGTAGTCCCTTGCCTGGTTGAAATAAAGAATGCACTGATCCTTATAACTGAGGTTCTCTCTCTCATTTACAAAGACCAAAATCTCCCCAAAGCACCTAGCAACACTTCGTTGTCGGTGGTTGTTGTAAAGTTCCTTTTTCCTGATTAACAAACAAGATATCCCAGAGAGAGAGAAATGAAAGAGAAAAAAGCATACACAAAGATGCAGATGGCTTTTTGTTCATGAGATCAGCTCTCAGTAACGGGACAGCTACGCAACATTCACAAAACATGGGTGCCACAAACACTGCCTGCCTGTCATCTTAGAGAGCAGTAGTTCCTGATCTAAAATCTGTAAAAACCCACAAGCACGTACCTGGACCAAAAAAAGTCCTAAAAGGGTAATAGCAACCTTTGGGTTCATCTGGCAGTTCTCCTGGAATGCTATGTAAGTGGAGGTAGGTGGAAATCCTGCTAGCCTGGATGGCCACCAAGTTGCCACCAATACCTGAAACACAGGAAACATACAAGGAAGTTAGCTTCATATTTTAGATGAATTGTACACATTCAACCAAAAGCAAGCCTCTTTTTGTCACATTCTGTGTCAAACTCAGTGCACACAGGTAAGAGACCTCAGCCTGTAGACATGGGGACAGGTGACAACAGCCTTCTCTCCACAGGACTGCGGAGGAGAAGGAAGCGCTCCTGCTACCTAGACCCAGGCAAAGATCAGGTGCTACTGGAGCAAGAGTTGTCTGCTGCTGGAGGAGTAGAATCAAACTTTCCTGCTCAAGACCAGGGTTTGCCTGCCAGTAGGGAGAGGGATGGAAACATTTGAAAGCCTTGCCCCCAAGGACCTGTGCTGCTTAACAGTGGAGATATGTTCTGAGAAATGCATTGGCAGGCGATTTCACTGCTGTGTGAACACCACAGCGTGTGTACACAGAATCAGCTTGCAGAAGCATTACCAGATGACATGAACTTATACTGCCATTAGATGTGAGGCCTACCATTGACCTCATCAGGCAGTGTCTGACTGTACTGGCGAGGGAGATTCTGTACAAGAGGAGTTAGAGGACAGTTCTAAGGGTGTCTGAATCAGATGCCAGGAGCCAAAAGCTTTGATTGCAACCGGGCGACTCAGGACAGCAACCCTCTGCCCACGACTGTCACCCACCGTGTATTCAAGTTACCTGTAAGCAAGATAGATTCTCTCCCAAACAAATGAGGTGAGACTGCCATGGGTTTGGTTTTGTAATAGAATTATCTGGCTATTGCTTGACGATGAGTTCCTTCCTTGTCAATTTAGGAGGTGATTTTTAGGACCCAGCAATAGGTAAGTTACTATGGAGAAACCCAGCTCTAGCAGTCTCCAAATCTAAGCAGTTTATCTGGGACATACATAAGTCTCATGCTCAGAGATGTAGGTTGAGTGATTTTGTTCACAGTATATTACCTCTCTATTGTCTGATACCTAGTTATGTTCTGGAATTCTCTGTATTCTAATAAAGCTGTTCAATAACAGAAAAAAATATAAGGAGAGAAACAGGAAAAGCAAGAGCTCTGATTCCCCTTTAAAGTGGATACAGTGATCTCTTTTTTTTTGCCAATGCACCAAAAATAAAGCCATTTAAATGTTACATTTTTAAAACTGAAATTATAATGACTTACTTTATACTAAATGTAGCTTCACCATTTCCTCATCACATGTCATTTAGTAAATAAAAACTCATTAAAAGAAAATGCTTAAGATAAGTTTAAAATGCAGTTCATCATGAAAATGTTGAAAAAGTCCATCCCACGGCGGTCTGGAAATTTTTCTAAAGGAAAATGAATGTCTTTAAAAATGTGTTTAAAAATCACACCAACTAGGTGGAATAAGGCACATAAATGTGGAGCTGTTTCTGCAGATTTCTGACAGTGGCTCACAGACGTGGGCTTTCAAACTGCCCGAGCCATTTACTTGGACTCTCTAGCCTCTCTGGTGCTTCCATTTTCAAATCTGAAAATAAGGATAATTTATACCTACCTCATAAGCATGTTGAGAGAATTAAAATAATGCCACATCAAAGACGCTTGGCAAGGTTTCCAACCCTGCTAAGGCTCCACACGTTAGCTACTATTGCTAATAATAACAGCAAACAATTTGTACAAACAGTGTTTCCGACTGGCTATTTTCCTACTTGCAGGGCCTCACACTTAACCTGACGGAGTGCTCACTGGCCAGAGGATACGGGGGAAATGAGTTGCTTTTCAATTCACACATTATTTTGTTTAAAAAAAGAAAAGGAAGAAAGAATAAATCACTTGGTGCCCATATTTTAAATAGCCATTTAAATTGCCTTCTGTTTACTCAATGAATTTTCTACTAGAAGTCTGTGATGACTGTTGTTGAGTCTGGAATTTCTAAATCTGAACTCACTTTCTAAAGTAAACAATTACAACAGAACATTGAAAAAACTGGCATGAACTGGTCCTCATCTGATGGAATACATAAACAAGCATGGTAACTCATTCCTCATTCACTAAAAGTGAATTCATAGACCCTAGAAATGGAAGGAGGCGAAAGTATTTATACTACATAACACAAGCACTTTCAAGAGCATTGCTGGGGAAAATGAGGGAAAAACCAATTTTAAAAAACAACCCAGTCTTTTAATCACCCCTGAGTTTCTGTTCCCAGTCCCCAGAAGGAGGAAGATTTAATGTTAAGAACCACACTTAACGCAGAGCACACAGATGCTTTCAGAGACATTTTTCAGTGCCAGAGAGTTTCCACAAGAACGTGGAAAATCGCAGGTTCCTTTCATCTTCACTTACTCTGGGGTTTTCTTGGGGGGAGTGTCATTTGGTAACGTATTGGCTGTGGAATGCTCCGATGCCAATGCAGAAAGCACATGCTACAGGCCTGACCCTGACTGTTCGGTGACTTCCCCTGGATTGACTTTGAAACAAAAAGCTACTAATGATTACCTGTAGCTCTCTTCAAAAAGCCTACAAATCTGTTGGTAGAACTTTTAAAAACTGCTTTTATCCTTTCTGTGTTACCAGGTAACAGACTAGTGTATATGAGAATAAATGTAAATAAACCCTTGTAAACAATCAGCTGGTCACCTCCCTCTTCTGTGTCCCCAACACCTCAGGCTGCTACAGTCCAGGAAACAAATATGACTGATGTTATAATGGCACCAAAATAAAAATAAAATGAACTGAGACTTTAGAAAGACACTAGCAAGACTTTTCCAGATAAGGTGAATGAAATTTTAAAGTAAACAACATAATTAGTGAAGAGACTAATTAAAGTGTTAACCTCTTTAACAGTTTCATCATGATCACTGGTTTATATTTTCAAACTCCTGCAGAATTATTATCTTGAAATAGTTTCCTTTGATGTCAAAAAATGTTTTCTTGTTACCAAGATATACTCTGTGTTTCTAATAGGAGCTTGTTATTAGCATTTCTTTTAAATTATTAAAATTCTTTAGAGACTAATTGCATTATTCAAGCTGGTGGAAAGCTTCTAAAGATAGTCTCACATAAATTAAAAACATTAGTAAAAACCAGCTTGTCAATATACTTAATAATTAGTGAGACTCTTCAGAATCCATGGGATCTAATTTTAGGTATTTTATGCTAGAATAAGCTCCGTCGATAATAAAAACAGAAAGAAATTATCAGGAAGTTCATCCAGGGACTGCTTTAAAATTCAAATTTATGTTTTTGTTAAATTTAGAAATACATGTTTCCAGTAAATGTTTAGCACTCACATCATGGAATATATTTCAAATTCTGTCAAGAATTCTTTTACACATTCTCAAAGGAACTCAAAATGAAAGTTCATCTTCTCAAAAAGCCAATGCTCACACGCTACCTCTCCACAGAGAGAGCACCTTCCTGCAACCCCACACCACAGCCCACTCCTCACGCCCTGGCCATTCCACCCGCCTGCCTCCGAGACTCCTTACCAAAGCTCACGTGTGGCAACTCCTCTTTCAGATTCAAGAAATGCAAAGGGCTGGGGACACACGTCATCCACTTTTTCACATTTTTCAGAAGCAATACAGAGAACCTCATCCTGGTGAAGACCCTTCACCAGTGTGTTCTCCCTCCAGGGGCCCAACCCATCCTTCTAGCCCTTCCCTCCCACACACTCGCTCACAGCCGGACACAGGCTGGCAAAATCTCCACATCCCTACTTCTACCGCCCTAGGGTAGAATTCCCCAACCGTGTGCCTCAGATGGGTACAGATGCCCATGTGTGACCCTCCACACTTTCAGCATGGCTACACCTGGCTTCTTCACCTCACTGCATCCTCCAAATAATATAATTTTCTATTTGTGCTGTGACATGAAAAGGTCAGGAAACACTGCCCTAGAGAAATGACTCTCTCAGCTCTCTTGGGACAATGGATGTCGTCAGTTATAAATCCCTTCAACCCAGTCTCTTCTTACCCTGTCTATATTTCCACCTGTCTGTCTGCAGGACTCCTTTCCTTGCCTCAGTGAAGTAAAGGGTTACCTGTCTTCCCAAGGCGACTTGGTAGCCTAGCATTTCACAGACCTGCACCCCAGTGCTCAGCGCCTCTCATGCACCATCTCCCCTTCTCTTTTACTCCTTTGCATAAACAAACACAGGGACACACTCAGCTCTCCCATCTTAGGAAAAGGTCCTCATTTGGTCTTCTAGATCCTCATTTGGATGTCTAATTCTCTTATTTTCTCTGCCAACCATTTAGTAAAAAATCTAAAAGTGCTTTTTCCAAAATTTTAATTGTTTTATACTAAATATTTAGTAGATAACAAAAGTAATATTTGTAATACGTTGGCTATAAAGAATCCTGCTACAAAACACCCCTGCACCACCATCCCATTGAAAAAAATGAATACATTTTCTTGACACTGATAAACCCTGTGTGTCCCCCTTGCAGGAATCACCTTTAATCTCACTCTCTAGCTGTTCTCACACTACCACCACACCATGGGTATGTCACTAAGCAAGACATCGTTAGTCTCACATGCTTCTGAACTTTATATAAATGGAATAATTTATCATATATGAAGTTCATAGGATTTATCCTTGCTCTTGGGTGAGATGTAATTCATTCACTTTTACTGTTAATAATATTCTATTGCAAGACTATACCCTCATTTATTTAGCCTGCTATTCAACTAAACTAAGCTCTCAAATGATTTCCTAATGGTTGAATAAATGGTCCCGCCTGAGTCACCCTTCTGGGCGACATGACAGCTGTCTTTCTCCTCACAATGGGTTCTAGCTCAACTCTTTCACCATCTGCCTATGAAACATTTACTCCTTGATCTTTAACTTTCTTTGAAAATCTGTTACATCCTATGGTCCCAGATGTGTGATGCCTATAAAAACTTAAACTGAGCAACAAATACACAACTTATGGAAATATCTGAAAATAAATATGTTTGTAGAGTTCTATTCTTTTGATAAAAGTAATAGGTAAATAATTCAAGGTTTTGAGAGCAATATATTTAAGATACAAGGATATGTAAGCTCTAGAATATGATTTCTAATCTATTTAATGCATCTGTGTTGATTTTCTTGAAATAGTCACAGAACTGAAACTTAGGACTTAGTGGACTAAAAAAGCTCCTATCTAAATATTTACTCCTATCTACAGAGCTTAGGGAGCACACCAAATAGGAGGAAATACTAAGAAACCAGTATTCAACTACTTCCTCTAGTTACACACAGAAGAAATTAAGAAACCTAGTAAGAGTTGCTATCATTGGCAAATTTTTATTCAAGCTGGAGGAACCATCTTTCTATTCCTGCTTCTTTGAATGCACCTCATCCGTTCCCACTAAAATATATGAAATTTTTTGTTTAAGTTGTGTTATTTAACAAAAAAATTCCTCCGATTCAGTGACATAAGAGTCTGCAGCAAGACTAAGTATATGCCTTCACTTATGCATTTATTCCTTCAACAATTACCAAACCTCAACGGGGTAGGTGTTATTCAGAGAGGCGTACAAAAAGAAAAGTATCATTCAAAAGAAATACATAATGCAATGAAATGGCTAAAAGCATACTGGGGACGTGCAGAAAAGAGAGCTACCAACTCTGAGAAGTATCTAGTTTGCAGAAGATGTGACATTCTAATTGGGTCTGGATAGATGCGCAGAACTTCCAAGAGGAGAACAGGAACAGGAAGTTCAGGGGCCTGGCACAGGGGACCACAGGGTGTGTTCGGCTGAGAGCGCACGGAGCTGATTCACGAGTTCTGCGGTGGCACGTGGAGCGGCGGGGAAGGGAGCCAGGCGCAGAGTTAGGGCAGACTGGCCCAGTACGTGACTGAGTATTTGATCCTCTAGGAGATACAAAACTAACTGTGCTCTGAAGCAGGGGACAGGAGCAAGTTTGGTGGGAAGGTGACTGACGTGGATAGCAGACTTGGATAATAGGTTACGCTGGGCCAGAGAGAAGGGGCAGGGAGGCACTGTGGGGATCCACCCAGGAAAGACCGTGAACAGAAGAACAGACAGACAGGGAGACTCATTCAAAAGGTCTTTCAAGAGCCCCTAAGAGCAGAGTATGGAGGACGAGGAGCATCCGGGGTGTTTTGCTGAGGACACTGGGGAGATGACGAAACCACTGAGCAGCATAGAGGAAGGGTGGGCGTGGGGCGTTCACTAGGAGCTCTGGGTCTTTCCTGTGAAAGCATCTGATTTAAAGTGTGAATCTGGAAGTGAACATGTGTTTCAGGGCTAGAGATGAAGCACTAAAGCCACATGACAAAGACACGGCTCTCGAACTTTTGCACGTTGTCAGAATCAGCTGAGGGGTTCTACCTTAGAGCTCCCAAATCAGGCTGGAGAATCTGCCCTTCTCAGATCCCAGGGGCCGCACTTTGAAAATCTCTGGCCTAGACAATATGGCTCACAAAAAGGGTGAAGACAGCCAAGTGCAGTGGCCCACGCCAGTAACCCCAGCAGCTCAGGAGGCTGAGGCAGGAGGATCGCAAGTTCAAAGCCAGCCTCAGCAATTCACTGAGGCCCTGAGCAACTTCTATTGTCTCAAAATAAAAAGGGCTGAGTGTTTAAGGGCCCCTGAGTTCAATCCCTGGTACAAAACAAAAAACGGTGAAGACAGAGTAGGTGATGATCAAGGAAGAAGATTCTTGAAGAATATGAACAATAAAGAGGCAGAGAGAAAGCAGAAGCCAGTGAAGGAAAATAAAAGGGAATTCTCAGAGAACAGAGGGAGCAGGGGAGAATAGCCTGATCACCCGTAGGCAAACAGGAAGTACCCAAAGTACTAGCTACTGCTAGCGGAAGTACCCAAAGCAGAGAAGCAAGAGAGGAAGGCAGGGGAGAGTACAATAACAGACGGAGGGGGGTCCCCCGGAGCTGCAAGGGCACAGGTGCACCTGTCACTCTTGGACAGGAGTCAGCTCCTCCTCTGAGACAGGGTGAAGGAAGTTTAAAAGAGACATGGTCAAGGCAAGCACAGAGGTGAAGGGAAAGGAAGGAGCCCGCGGCTCCCGGCTCTACAGCCTCTCTTCTCCACAGGCTTGCCCTCCGTGAAACACAAAAGGCACTTCTTGAGGCAGAAGAAAAGTACCAAGTGCCAGAGGGAGATCTGGATCCGCACAGAGGAGGGAGGAGTGCCAGACATCAGCCTCTATGGGAATACAGGAGATAGCACTTCCTCTTTTTATCTTCTTAAAAAACAACCAACTCTTAAAAGCACAATCACAATGTATTATAGGATTTATAACAAAGTAAAATGTGTGACAAAAAGAACACTAGAAAGAGTGGCAATTCATGTGTACTGATCTAAATCTCTTCTCTGAAACGTGAAGAAAGTTAGATCCAGAAATTCTAATCCCAAGCTAGCTGAAGTACCCAAAGCAGAGATTTACAGAAAAAATTTGTACAGTAAAGACTAAGAATTCTGTAGTCGAAAAATCTGTTTAACCTAATGTTTACCAAATTGACCACAGAACTCACTTTTCAAGTTGTACTTATTAACACCTCACAGAAACTAGTGTCATCACAAAATACACTTGGAAAATACTAATGGTTCTGAGAGATGCTGTGAAGACTCAGGAGATATTCTAATCATGATATCAATACAGATATTCTTTAAACAATATATTTGTATACCCAAGAAAACAGGTAACAGCTGCATAATTTCAGGGGGGGAAAACCATTGGTTTTGGAACCAAGCAGATCTGGGTTTAAACCCTGACTCACCACTTACTGGATATGAAGCCTCAGAAAATTTACTTTGAGAGGATTAAATGATATGTAGTATGCACAAAAGAACCACACGGTACTCACTAAGTAGCAAATGACGAAAAAAGAAGAGGAGAGCAATAACAGGGGTCCTTTAAACAGTCCATCCCTCAGAATATTTAAAATGAAATTCAATTCTAGTTCTAGTTCACTTGAGGAACAAGCAAATCTTCTCTATAAATATTTTTAAAGAGTGGAATTGCACGTCAGATGGGCTCAGTTTGACCTCAGCTAAGAGGTTTCCTGAGAGACAAAAAGGATTTTACTACCACGCACTGTACCATGGCCAGATTTCCAAGGACAGCCCTTCCTGACTTCCAGAATGGTCTCTTACGTAAAGTGAAATAGATGAAATACTCATTAAAGCCTCATGAATAAAAGCCTCGTTGGCAATGTAAGTTAAATTTCTCACTGAAATGTTGTGCGATGTGGCTCTAACAATCATTACTGGAAAATATTTATGCTAACGAAGTTTCAAATTAATAATCACTGAAGAAAACTTGAATAGAAAGAAGGAGATTGGGAGTTGTCCCAGGCAGTAAAAATCAAAGTCTTTACAGGAACACCACAAGAATCTAGTTAGAATGATAACAGAAGTTGTGCGCGTCCTTGGGGAACAAAAGTGGAGCCAACAGGAGGAGGAGGTTCTGAACGCTGGCCAGGGAAGGCGAAGGGGACTCGACACGCGGGAGGAAACCACTAAGCTCATCTCTAACTGATGCAATAACAACAAAGTTTAAGGAAGATCAGTCTTTTAGTGACATTTAATTTGCAGGGTACAGAGAGTGAGTCAGGAAGGTTACTCATCACTCCGGTGGACGGCTTCAGAGAGACCTCAGACTACAGTGAGAAGGTGCACCTGTCACAGAAATAAACCAGTGGGTAAGGGGGCCCTGTTAAAGGGTCAATAAACAAAGCCTGGTCACCTCCTAGAGCCAGCGTGATGATTTTAAGGATGGGTGTGAGGAGAAGGGTGACAGGGCATGTGGGAGGGAAGGGAACTTGTTATGGACATTGTAAGGCAGACAAAAATCGGTCTGTTCAGTAGAAACTTTAGATTAATTTAGAGTTTTGGAGAACTTGTCTTTGTATGACATTTTATTTTACATAAATGTAGAAAGTACTTTACATTAAATGTGTAGTACGTATATCCTGTGACGTTTTTCCTCAGGTAGAATTACTTTTTAAATTACATTGGTCTAGGCTATGCTGAAATCCAATTTAATGGCAGCCACCCCCAAAGGCAGTAGGATTGGATGAAAACTATCTTATTAAATGCAATTCATTAAAAAATCCCTGTGAATGTAAGTATTATATTTCTGTTTTACAGATAATAAAAAACACAAGGCAGATTTTAAAGGGATCAGCAAAGGAGTGACAGATTTTAATGACCTGAATTGAAGCAATAGTTAAACCTAGCTAATTCTAATCCATCCATGGAAACTGGCAAAAGCAGCAACAAACTAATATAAATTAGCAGATGAGCCCAAGGTAAAGGATATCATGTTTGCCACACTAGACTTCAAATCAGGTATGGCTACCAAACTTACATCTCAATTAAAAAAAGAGTTCATCCGAAAAATGTGTCCTACATCCTGAGACTAGGGAAGGTAATTTCCCTTCTGAGCAACAACTTGGAGATGGAGGAAGGAGTGGGAGGACAGATGTCCTAAAATCTGAGCCTTAAGACACCTTTTGCACCAAGAGTATACAAAGATTTGATATCATCGCAAAACAGCACATCCAATTCTTACCATTAATAACTGGAGTGTACACAACAATCCCAACCAAGTTTGGGTCAGATACAGTTGTGTCCAGAATAAGGCCCCCGATGCTGAAAGAAATAAAATCACATGATTTATGGAAGAAGAAGAAAGAACTTTAAGTTGTTCTGTACCTGCAGACACTTTTTACACACTTTAAAAACAGTAAAAAGAAAAATATTCAAAATATAAATCAATATCAACAGTATAAAGCTAGAATTGTGTACTGTGTGCAGGTATAAACATATAACAAAAAATTCCATCAGTACGTACAGCTCTAATGCACTAATAAACAAAAGGAGGGGGGACAGTGAAAGGTCAGAAATAAAACATGGCATAATAAGCTATAGCCCCAAATTTCAGGACACTGATCTCCAGCATATGCTACTTGTTCAAAGAATAAGTACATGCTTTAAATACATTAAAATGTATGGAAGGACCAATGAAATTATTAACCATGTCTTTTTCTAGGGAGTGAGACTAACAGTGGACTAATAAGTATTTTATATCCTTCTGTGCTTATTAATATTTGAAATCATCAACCACTCTCTAAATAAAACATAATTTTTAAAAAGTATCTTTTTGAGCCAGGTGCAGTGGCATACTCCTGTAATTCTAGCTTCTCAGGAAGCTGAGGCCGGAGGATCACGGATTCAAGGTTAACCTGTGCAATTTAGTGAGACCCTCTGTTTAAAAAAAAAAAAGTATCTTTTCATATTTGAAGCAAGATTAAAGGGGTGATTTTTATTGTGTTGAAACCAGATGTAGCTAGGTCGTGTCTTATCATTGGTAAATTAAAATAATAAGTTGTAACCACAGAAAGAACTGATCCTGAGAAGTATAAAAAAGCCAGTTATTTTTAATACAATATAGTGACAAGCCAGACACTCCATGTCTCAATAGGACTTGGAGGCTAAGTTCCCAAGACTACCATTAATTGGTTAACTTCATTCTATTGGTCTATGTGCTATAAAGCATTGCCAGTCCTATGGCATCCTGTTGCCTAACTCACCCAAGGAAACGCAATCTACCTTACACCAAAATGAACCATGCTGCCACAGAATGGGACTGACCTTCCAAAATATCAGATCAATGTCTGGCATGCAAAAAAACAAAACAGACCAAATGTTCTTAACACTACCTGGTGGTTAACATTAGGAAACGATTATTTCCTTATTATTTTGATTCTTATGAAAAATAAATTAATTTTGGCTTAATATGCGTAAACTATGGCATCCTTTCTATCAGAAAGGATGCCATAAGGGGGCTGAGGTTGTGGCTCAGTGGTATAGCACTTGCCTCGCACGTGTAGGGTACTGGGTTCAATCCTCAGCACCACATAAATAAAGATACTGTGTCCATCTACGACTGAAAAAATTATTTAAAAAAAAAGAAAGAAAGAAAGGGATGCCATAGGGTCCAAAAATAGTCCTCCTTAGAAATATTTAGTATGTTAAGCGCGCACACACACACACATACTATATACACACACATACATACTATATATAGTATATGTACTATACGTATATATAGCATACGTTATATATACTGTATGTACCATATGTATATTTATATAACAAACTACTTATAAGTTAAAGAATAAATCTCCCTGCCAAAATGCAAAGCTCATAATGTAAATATGACATGAACATTTTTAAGAATATATTTCTAAATATTTTTCCTACCCACGTAATAAAACTGACTAAAAAAAATTTGAGAAAATACAAACAAAAAGAAAATAGAAACTAATCCTAGTTATATCAGTCAGAGTTATATCATTAACATGTTGGTATATAGCCTCCCAGACATTTTTATTTATATATTTATTACTTAATTATTTATTTAAATTGCTGTATAAAATGATGTTTTAAAATAAGTATACATAGCCGGGTGCGGTGGCTCAAGCCTGTAATCCCAGCACTTAGGGAGGCTGAGACAGGAGAATCGGAGTTCAAAGCCAGCCTCAGCAATGGTGAGGTACTAAGCAACTCAGTGAGACCCTGTCTCTACATAAAACACAAAATAGGGCTGGGGATGTGGCTCAGTGGTCGAGTACCCCTGAGTTCAATCCCCAGTACCAAAAAAAAAAAAGTGCATCTCTAAAATAAGTATACATTGTGGAATGGCTGAATCAAGTTAATTAACATTACAAAACGTCACATAACAATCACACATTTTGAGGTGAGAACACTTAAAATCTCTTGGCAAGTTTCAAAAATACAATATATTCTTATCAACTCTGGCCACCATGCTGTACAGTAGACCTAACTAAAAATGTGAATATTTGCACCAAAATCTCTCAGATCCTACCCAAACATTTTAATGTGTATTTTTAAAAATAAAAATTAGATCAAATTGTGAAAGTAGTTTTGATTAGATTTTATTTTTATCAAACAAATGTCCATTATTGAAAAAATTAAAGGATCACAAAGCTTTATAATAAAGTTGTAGTCCAGATCCTTTTCTCTACTAGGAATTCTTTTCAACTTCTTTAGCTGTTTCTCCTGGCATTTAATTCTATGTTTCTAAATAACATGCTTCAGCTTGTATTTCTCATTTTTAATTTTAGACATTTCTCTAATGACTTCCTGCTCTGGCAGATGAGGATTTAGCCTCTTATAATTCTGTCTCTACTTTGGTCCTTTTGCAAATTCCTTCCTCCCTTCATCCTGCCAATCTAGCTATGTTATAATTTTGGTGAAATATTTAAGGTCAATTCTATTATAACAATGGAAACATTATTCACAGCCTAATGTACAAAACATCCGCACATATACTTTTTGCTTTGTCTGATATATTATTAATTTAGCCTCAAATGTGCAGCAAAGTCAATGAAATACCCCTAAATACATCAAGCACATCAGGTATCCCATCGATTCCATGAATAATTCTTAGAGACATCTTTCCTCATGCCCTCTCTCCTGACAACTTGATGGGTCTCTAGATCTCAGGCACAGCTGCCGCCAACCCTGGACCTTCATCTTGCTCTATGTACTTTGGAACCATCAAGTTCCAGTATTTCACAGAATCCAGTTGCCTGAATCCTCCAGGAAAAAGTCCTCTACATTACAAAAGAAGGAACCACACGCTGTCACAGAATGGGACTCCTTGTTCCTGTGTTGTCTTTCTTGATTTATTTTCTTCCTTTGATAGACTATTCTGTTCATCAGCTTTATGGGAACTAAATCCTATGAGATCCTGCCTATCTGGAATTTTCTTTAGTCTTCTCTTATTTGATACTGTGACTATGCTTTATGTCCAAAATAATCATCCCTCAGAATTTTGAAGAAATCACTTTTGGTGTTGCTGTTCAATGTCATTCTGATAACCAGACCTTTATATGTCACCTCCTTTTTTTTCTGGAAGCTTTTGTGATTTATGATGACATGCCCACTACATGAGCCCTTTCAATTAGAAACCCATGTTCTGGGTGATTTTCTTGTGTTATTTCTTTGATAACTTTCTCTCCTTTTCATTTGCCTCCTATTGTTCAGCTCTTTGTTCTCTGTCCTATTGTCCGGGACAGTTCATCTTTATTTTCCAACTTTTCTACCTTCTGCTTCTGTTTATATATTTTTAAATTTCCAGGAGCGCTTCCTGTTTTTCAAATGCTCCTAATTACAATAGTCGATCCTTACATTTTGGATGTCACAGCATGTCTTACTTCTCTGAGGACACAGTGATGGTTTTTTGATTAGCTCTTCCCCTTCTCTGAGCACCTTTTTTAGTCTGTTTTGTATACTGGAGGCCTTCACCAAGTGCCTGGCACTCCTTCCTGCCTGCTGCTCCCTCGGGGACACTGCACACCATCCGTGTAGCTCTGTGGACATGGGAAGTCTCAGCGTGAGGGCCTGCAACCCTTCCACTAAAGGACCCATAAGGTCAGTATCTGCAGGTATTCTCTTTTGTGCTGATAAGTTTCCTTAGAAAAGAATTAACTTTTTTTCCTTTGGCCTGGAGGCATGGCCTCATCACCAGTATTTTATGAGCATAGAGAAGGAAGTGGGTATGAGTCCCAGTCAGTATGGGGACTCTCACTTCACCTTCCTACTTTTCATACAGTGCTTAAGCCACTCCTCACCTGCGCAGGTGCCCTGGCATCTGGAACCTCTCTGACTTATCTTCTGCAGGGCTTATTCTGCTAAGGTGGGAGGAGGCATTTGCCCAGGCGCTGAGGCAGGCAAGGGCCTGGGGTCTCACTGTCCCTTACGTAAGCTTTCCACCGACCTTCGCTTCAGCTTTCAGATGAACTGGTGCCTCCACTTCCTCCACCTGCCTGGGTTTCCAAGGTTCACACAGTTTGCTTCTAGAAGACGGCTGATGTTCAGCTCTTTCTGCCTGTTCTGTTACCAACAATTCATCTGATTCTTCTCTTTCAATTTTTTGAAAATCTCACCTGCTACCTTTTCTATTCTCCTTTGTCTTTGTGGTTTTATAGCATTTTTGTTCCCTATCATTTTAGTAGTTTCAGGGAAGAAGAAAGTGTGTCTTCATTTACCATGTTTAATAGGAAATCCATACTCTTTTCTGAGTTACTCTTTTCACCAAATGTATATTGGACATCTTCTCATAGCAATAGAAATACTATAATGTTATTTTTAATGGGTAATATTCTATTTTATGACTATATTACAGTTTATTGAATCAATATCTGAATGCTAGAGCTTAAAGTTGTTATATTTTTTATTAAAAACTCCACTGTGATGAGATTGCATGCAACTAAATCTTTTTTTTTTTGAGGGCAGAGGGGACTGGGGATTGAACTCAGGGGCACTCAACCACTGAGCCACATCCCTAGCCCTATTTTGTGTTTTATGTAGAGACAGGGTCTCACTGAGTTGCTTAGCACCTCATCCTTGCTGAGGCTGGCTTTGAACTCGAGATTCTCCTGTCTCAGCCTCCCACAGTGCTGGGATTACAGGTGTGCACCACCGCACCCGGCTCAACTATATCTTTTGCATATATCTTTAATTATATCTTTAAGCCTATCAGAATCCTAGATTGGTCAAATGGCATGTACATTTTCCAAGGCTTTCTGAAACTTAGCAACTTACTATTCAAAATAAGTAATGTCTTTGTTGGGTTATACACACACACATGCATACACAAACTGTTTTTATGTGATCATTATGTATACGTAAAGACTCAGAACTAATGTCTCTCTTTTTAAAAAAAATATTTATTCTAATTGGGTATACAGACAGCAGAATGCATTTTGATTCATTGTACACAAATGGAGCACAACTTCGCATTTCTCTGGTTGAACACCACGTAGAGTCACAACACACACCCAATTTTATTTGTCCATCTAGTAAGGCTTTGATTGAAGAGAAGTTTGAAATTCATGGCCAATAGAGTTTCAGCACATCTACTGATTTCAATAACTCCTATAGTTTAGATCCCTTAATACCTGAGAGAATTATAAATCAGCTATATAAAACGATTAATCCAAGAAATAAAAACAGGCCATTTGAAAACATGCACACACACCCACGCACACTGTAGCACTGACCTACTTATCACCATTGCCGTGATGACGGGCTCCCAGCCTGAGTGGAGGACTGTCCTCGTAGCTGGATGTTTGGCAGCTATTATAATCCAGATAGGAGTTAGGGCCAAGAAAAAGGCACCGACTAGTGGAGAAATATAGTAATAGGTCTCTAAAATTAAGAAAAAGAGACAATATTTTAATTTCTCCTCTCAGCAGCAAATCCAAATCATCAAGAGTATTAAGTTCACTGGAAGATACAATACTAGCAACCATATTGAGGTGCCTTACGTGTTCTATAAATCTGAAACAAATTGAGAATTGCAGGCAAAATTTAAAAATTAAATGCAACTGAAAACACTTTAGTTCACAAATGTTTATTATAAAACAGCTGTGTGAGAGACACAGCTGTGTGAGAACAGCATTAATACACCTAATGATTAGAAGAACAACAGTAAAAAAAAGTTAACTTTCAGCAGATTACCAAGACTCCGTTACCCTTCTCTGTGTCAGGCATCTTACTTGATCACAATTATTCATCCCCCCCGCCCCCGAGTCCAAGTTCTACATATAGAGAAAACCTCTCTGCTTCATTGATTTTGAGCCTGGCCATTTGTCTTTTTTGTGCACATGATTTATGCCATCTCTAAACAAAATTTTAAATGTGCTTTCATAAATGGATAGAATACGTGTGCACGAGCTGTTTTCAGGCACTTGCCAACAGGCCTTACCAGCCCACGATTCCTGAGAGAAAGGAAAGACAAGAGAAGAGTGCTCCAAGAACCCCAGCACATGCAGACCCTGGGTCTGGTAGGGAGAACCCTGGCAGAGCAAGGCTAAGGCAGCAGGAATTTACCAGGCAGAACCTGGAGAGGAGGAAGCTGGCAGAGAAAGCTTGAGAATGGAGTCGGGAGCCCTGCACACGCAGGGTGAGCCCCACAAGGCTGGCCAAGAACAACCAGGCAGCTGTAAACTGAAGATTTCCCAGAGTTCACAAAGGTCTGGAAGTCATTCAAGATCTAACCCCCATGAGAGGAGAGAACTCTTTGAACACTGAGTGAGAGCTTTCAGCAGAGACCTGAGAAAGGTCACATCTTCTGAGGAGGACTAGCCCTAGAATGAAGTCTGCTCTGGACCTGCCTCAAAATAACTTCAAAGCAGGCTCAGCAAGCTTCAGCTAGTTCACAAATGGCTGCACACGAGAATCAAGCCCAACATTCCATGCAGAAAAACCATCAAACACCCAAGAACACAGCACCCACCATGTCCAGCATCCAACCGAGAATCAGGTTACACTGTTTGATCCCATTGGAACACTGAGACTTTCTACTTAGTTCACTTTATCTCACAGAAGTTTTCAAGTGCTTATGTAAATCCAATAAATTAAATGTATACATATGGTGACTTAAGTTTTTGTAAATATTCATATTATGTATACAAATTTGGTACGATTTCTATTTAACAATCATAATAAGTCGATTACTTAATTATAGATTTTGAAATAGAATTAGGAGACTGATGTGCTCTAGTAGGTTGTTACAAGGATATAAAATAAATACGTACTGTCTCTTTAGCATAAAATTAGTAATTCCATGAGTTTGACTGGCAAATATTTTTATATTTAAATTTACATCTCCCCAGGGTTGGAAGTTGCATATCCTTTATTTAAACACTTAAACAGCATCCCAAGGCATTTTTGGTGATAATATTTTAGCTGATCAAAGTTTTATTTTGAAGATTTCAGAGAGGATATCCCTGGATTCTTCTTGGTAACTTTAATACATACTGTGTTTAGTAATGATTTCATAACTTACAGACAGAGTTGATCTCACAGCCACTGCTTGTAGCCTTCAGCCTAGGGTTTAATTTTTCTGTTATCTAACAATATTCTGCAACCCTTACCTCGGTTCTTATCTTTAATTTTCATTTATTTATTAGCTTCTGAAGACATTTAAAGATCTTCCTACCTATGACTAAAGATGCCTGAACCAGACAGAAATTCAAATTTTTCACTTTTTTCAATCAGGTAGGAACAAGCAATTACTACAGATATCAAAATAACATCTAAACAAATTCCATTCCCATGGCTTTCTGGATTTGCCACCTATTCCAATTAATTATACTAACAAAATTCGTTTTTACATTTTCTTCCATTTAAAGGAATGTGACTAATGCTACATTCTGTCTCATTTTCTCCACTGTTTTTCAAAAGATGAAAAAAAAAAAAAACCTTCATTTGTTGAATGGATTCCCAGTTTTCCTCAGAAATCATTAGATAAGGGTCAACAATATCCCAATGAGGAAGCATTCCTACCTCCTAAAACAATCGCGGTGACCAACAATCTCTCTATGGGACCAAAAAGAAACTAAAAGCACTGAAACCACTAGACACAAATGGAAAGAGCTACTCTGCCAGGTCAGGTCACATCAGGTCAAGACAGGAGCAGCAGGCAAGAGTCTAAAGAAGTCGTCCTCAGCATTCACCCTCTGGACAGACATCTAAAGTTGAGAAAAGCACCCACTCCAGCCCAGAATCACTTGCCCTGTGTTTTCAAAGAGGGGGAACTATCTCAGGAAAGAAGAATGCGTAGGGGGCCGGGGCTGCAGCTCAGCAGTGGTGGAGCACCTGCCTACCACATGTGAGGCACTGGGTTCAATCCTCAGCATCATAGAAAAACAAGCAAGCAAGTAAATAAATAAATAAATAAAACAAAGGTATTATGTCCATCTACAACTAAAAAAAAATTTAAAAGAATGAGTGGGTAAGCCGGGCGTGGTGGTGCACGCCTGTAATCCTAGCACTTTGGGAGGCTGAGACAGGAGAATCGCGAGTTCAAAGCCAGCCTCAGCAATGCTGAGGTGCTAAGCAACTCAGAGAGACCCTGTCTCTACATAAAACACAAAGTAGGGCTGGGGATGTGGCTCAGTGGTCGAGTGTTCCAGAATTCAATCCCCAGCACCAGAAAAAAAAAAAAAAAAAAAGAGAATGGGCAGTTCCACAAAAAGTTAAATCCTTACCACATGACCCCAGAAGTTCTACTCCTAGACGTATACCCAGGAGAACAGAACACACATTTACATAAAAACTTATACCAGAATGTTCCTAGAAGATCATTCGTAAGACCTAAGAAGGGGAAGCAACCCAAATATCAAATGGTGAATGGATGTTCATTATTGGATATCGACATTATTGAGCCATATTGTTGATCCACATAATGAAATACTATTCAGCACTCAGATTCAATACTCATTAATGTAGAATTTGGATGAACCTTGAAAACATCATGCTAAGAAGCCAGACATAAAAGGTCTCATAGTGTATGATGCCATTTGTATGAAATGTCCAGAACAGGCAAATCCAAAGAGACAGAAAATAGATTAGTGGTTGACAGGAACCGGGGGAAGGAAGAAAGGAGGAATACTTCTGAGGGTGATGAAAATGTTCCGGAATTAAGTCACAGTGATAGTGGCCACTGAATTGGTCACTTTAGAAAGGAGAATTTCATGGGATGTGACATACCCAAAGTTTAGAAATTCTAACAATGGAAAATAAATTTTAAATTTAAATGGAAATAAATCCTAACAATGGAAATATTCTTTAAAAATGTCACTGTCAAAAGTGACGCAGCCATATCAATGTTTATTGCAGCACAATTCACAATAGCTAAACTGTGGAACCAACCTAGATTCTCTTCAATAGATGATTAAAGAAAACTGTGATATATTTACACAATGGAATATTACTCAGCAATAAGAGAGAATAAAATCATGGCATTTGCAGGTAAATGGATGGAGTTGGAGAACATCATGCTAAGCCAAGTAAGCCAATCCCCTAAAGCCAAAGGCCAAATGTTTTCTCTGATAAGTGGATGCTGATCCATAAGGGGGGGAGGGGTGCATGGGATGAGTAAAGGAACTTTGGATTAGCCAAAGGGGAGGGAGGGGAGGAGAGGGGACATGGAGAGAGGAAAGAGGATGGAATGAGATGGGCATCATCACTCTAGGTACATGTATGATTGCAATAATGGTGTGACCCCACTTGGTGTACAACTGGAGATGTGAAAAATTGTGCTCCCTTTATGTAAAATGAATTGAAAAACATTCTGCTGTCATGTATAACTGATTAGAATACATTTTTTAAAATGTCACTGTCAAAGGCCACATACAGACATACAGAAACAGAAAAGGTAACACAAATGGAATAAAATGTTAACAAGTGAAAGTAAAGTACGCAGGTGTTTTTTAACCAGCATAATTACTCAATTAATTGACCCAATCCATTGACTAATCCAACTGATCCATCAAAATGGGTCCATTCATGAAAAGGATGAATCCACTGCTGGCCGAACGAAATGCCGGGAGGTGGGGCCTGGCTGGAGGAAGCGGGTCAAGAGGGCGTGCCCTAGCAAGGCCCTTCCTCCCTCTGTGCTTCCTGGCTGCCATGAGCTGAGCAGCTTTCCTTCCCTACTTCCTTCCACCACGGACGTGGCAGACCGTGGACATGGACTGAATACTCTGAAATTATGAACCAAAATAAATCTTTCTTCCAATAAGTTGTTCTTGTCAGGTATTTTGTCACAGCTATGAACAGCTTACAACCACAGTGGCCTTTTCAACCACTATTGTATCACTTCTTCAATAGCATTCATTGTTCTCATCCCAAATTCTCCTGGGATATGTAGCTATTACAAGTGACACATTTCATGTATTAGCTATTTCTGTGTGAACAACAAAGCACAGTAAAGCACTTGCCTAGCATGCATATGATCCTGGCTCAGTATCCAATACTGCACAACACACACACACACACAACAAAACCACAACAAAGCAACAGGCATTGCAAACAAGTTTTTCTCAATGCCCATTAATAACCCTCACAATTTCTTAGGGAACTAACATTCTAGAAATCACTCCAAGATGGAACAGTACTAAAAATCACTCAAGCACAGCGACGCTCAAGGACAATTTGAGATTCTGTTCACATCAACGAATCAAGGCAGCAATGTTCTAGAATGCCCTGTAAATAACTAAGTGACATCCCTGTTGGTCTCACAGGATTAAAATACACCTGAAGCTGACTGCTATTGCACTTACAGCTTTAACTAAGCCATCTTTTTAAAGCTAAATGAATCAAATTTTGCTTCTCAAATCTTGCCTAAAAAAAGTTAGAAGCTGATAGTTTTTTCAAGTCAATAAATACTACATACCAGACATAGTACACACACCTACCATTCCAGCTACTTGGGAGGCTGAGGCAGGAGGATTGTAAGCTTGATGCCAGCCTTGGCAACTTAGCCAGATTCAGTCTCAAAACTAAAAAGGGTTTAGGATGCAGTAGCTCAGGAGCAACACAGCCCTGGGTTCCATCCCCAGTACTGCAAAAATAAGTAAATATCATGTGCCTACAAGAATTATACAGCCAGATAGCTATAAGTATTTGAAAAGGAATTTTAAAAATACTCTTAAAAGTTATGTAAACAAGAAAGAAAGGGTAGCAATCATTGTGTACAGATATTTCAGTTACTGGCCCAAGCTAAATTCTAATAGCTTCTGAAGATTACTGTACATTTGAAGAGTTCTGTATGGCTGGGCAGTGGTGCATGCCTGTAATGCTAGCTAGTCAGGAGATGGAGACAGGGGGATTACAAGTGTAAGGCCAGCTTAGGTAACTGAGAGGAGACCCTATCTTAAAAAATTAAAATAGTTTGGGATGTAGCTTAGGCATAGAGCACTTACCTAACGTGTGAGGGTCGTGTGGATATAGAAATGATTCTGTGTTTCCTCTGCAAGTCACACAAAAATATATCATAATCTCATAATCCAGAGCTTAGGCTACTATTTACTCTCCTATTTCCATTTGAAATAGATCTTTTCTGGTGATATATCACCTATTTTTTTTTTCCTGCAGTGATAATCTCTATACACTTTCTGCTTTGGCAAGAATCTCCGCAATACTACATCATCATCAAAAGGATATTTTTGCTATAGTCTCTTCTACTATTGGATAGTTACTGTGCCAAAATCATTCAGAGAGTTTTCTATCTTCTGTAGCTATATACACATATAACACTTCCCAAATGACTTCTGGAGCACTTTGGAAATGAATGAAGTGTTTGGAAAAGTGCTATTTATTCACCACCTACTATGTATATGGTACTATAGGATGCTACAAAGAAATTAAGTAAAAACTGTATTGTCCTCAAGAAGTTTATACCATCACAAAAGGAGATACTGTATTTATAGAAAATGCTACAATCACTGGCTGAATATAAAGAATGTCAGAAGAGGAGTACCAGTAAAGTGACATTGGAGCCAGGTATGGTGGCACAAGCCTATAATCCCAGCGGCTCTGGAGGCTGAGGCAGGAAGATTAAAGGTTCAAAGCCAGCCTCAGCAACTTAGTGAGGCCCTAAGCAACTTAGTGAGACCCTGTCTCAAAATAAAATATAAAAAGGTCTGGGGATGTAGCTCAGTGGTTAAGTGCCCCTAAACTCAATCCCTGGTGCAAAAAAAAAAAAAATTTATTGGAATCCAGAGGAGAAAAGATCACTTAAGATTAGGAAAATCTATGAAGTTGGCCTTAAAAAGTAAGAAGGATCCTAGCCAGGTGCAGCTGAAACAGGAGGATTGTAAGTTCAAGGTCGGCCTCAGCAATGTAGTGAGACCCTGTCTCAAAATAAAAAGCAAAAAAAGGGCTGGGAAACGTAGCTCTGTGGTAAAGGGCCCCTGAGTTCAATCCCCAGTCCCCAAAAATAAAAAGTGAGAAGAATCCTGGCTGGCCTTGATGGAAGGAGAGGATGGGCTTGCGGGTGGGTGGGGATGACGTAAGGAAAACCCCACAGATGGCGCGTGGAATCTGTACACGGCTGCACTTGTCTAGAGTGAAAGACACCAGGAAGGGAGAAGCAGGCGAGGCTTGAGAAGACCAGGTTCTCCAGAGGCTTCAACACCAGGCTGGAAACACCATCCACCAAGCAATAAAGAACTGTTCAGAGTGACTACAAAAAAAAATAAAGTCAATGAGAGTACACAAAGCTTTGGGGCTTAATTTGTTCTTTTTCAAAGTGGACAGGTGAAGGGGGAAATCTCCACAATTACTTCAGCTATCAGAAATCAGCAAAGTTTCCAGGACCAAGAGAAAGGTAGCACATGGAGTGAATGAAGAGAGACCCTGGCATGGTGTGAAAGCCAACAGCACGTGAGGGGACCGTGCAAAGTCCCTGCAGAACTGAGTGAGAACTGGAGACGCTCAAGGTACATGACGCGATGTTTTGACACACAGGCTAAATGGTCACTTCAGTCGAGCAAGTTAACATCCCCCATCTCCTGTATTTATTCCCTCTCCCTTTTTCTGTGACAAGAGCACCCAAAATCTACTCTTAGCTCACTTCCAGCATACAAGGCAATGTTATTGAGTAGAGTCCTCCTGCTGGAATTAGGTCTATGGGTTCACTCCCCCTCATACCTGCAACTGTTCCCTTTGACCCACGTCTCCCCATCATCTGCCCCTAGCCCTAGCCCCATTCCCCAGACCTGCATTTCTACATTTGTTTCTGCTAACTTCACTTAGCATGATGCCCCAGAGGTTCGTCCACATTGTCACAAAGGGCAGGACCTTTTAAGCTTGAGCGATAGTACACTGTGTCCATGTGGGCGGGTGTGTATCACACGTTCTTTATCCATTCATCTGGCAGACGAGTTGCTCCCGTATCTTGGCTATTGTGATCAATGCTGCAGTGAACGTGGAATGGCATATATCTCTATAAGGTGCTGATTTCATTCTCCATGGGTATGTGCCCAAACGAGGGACTGCTGGGATATATGATAGCCTATTTTTTTTGATGGGGGGGAGTACTGGGAATTGAACTCAGGGGCACATGACCACTGAGTCACATCCCCAGCCCTATTCTATATTTTATTTAGAGACAGGGTCTGAGTTACTTAGTGCCTCGCTTTTGCTGAGACTGGCTTTGAACTCACAATCCTCCTGCCTCAGCCTCCTGAGCTACTGGGATTATAAGGGTGTACCATGGCCCTTGGCTATTTTTACTTTTTGATGAACTCACAGTTTTCCTTAATGGTTACACCAATTTACATTCCTGCCAACAGCATACAAGGCTTCCCTCTCCTCATCAAAACACTGATTTCTTGGTAACAGCCATCCTAAGATATCTTACTGTGGTTTAGATTTTCATTTCCCTGATGATTAGGGACATTCTGCGCCTCTCACATGCTCATTGATCATATCTATATCCCCTTGGAGATTGGCAAAGGATTTAGGTCCTTTTTAGGTCCTTTGCCTATTTAAAAAATCAAGCTGTATTTTAGTTATCCAGCTGTATGAGCTCCTTACATATTTGGGATATTAATCCCTTATCAGACATGTTCACAAATGTCTTCTCCTGATCCCTGTCTACCTTTTCACTTTGCTGATTATTCTCTGTTGTGTAGAAACATTGAGGTTGATGGTCCTACGTGTCTGCTTTTGTTTTTGTTTCAATATTCAAAAAGTCATTGCCAAAGCTAACATCAAGGAGCTTTCCCCCTACTTCTTCCTTCTAGGAGATTTATGGTTTCAGTTCTTACATTGAAGTCTTTAACCCATTCTTTGTTAATTTTTTAAAAATATTTTTTTAGTTGTAGATGGACACAATATCTTTATTTATTTATTTATTTATTTTATGTGGTGCTGAGGATCAAGCCCAGTGCCTCACGCATGCGAGGCAAGTGCTCTACCACTGAGCTACAATCCCAGCCCTCTTTGTTGATTTTTATGCGTGGCATAAGAGTCCAGTTTCCTGTGTGTGTGGATATCCACTTCTCCTAGTGACTTTTGTTGAATAGATGACTTGCATGTGTCTTCTTGGTGTCCTTGCTGACAGCATGCACCTGGGTTTACTCCCTGGCTCTCTATTCTGGTCTATTAGTCTGTGTGTCTATTTTACACCATCTTGATTGCTATGGCTTATGATATAATGGAAATCAGGAAGTACGATGCCTCCAATTTTTTCTTTCTCAAGATTGCTTTGGCTTTTTCAGTCTTTTGTGGTATCATAAATTATCTGATGCTTTGTCTATTTCTGAAAGAATGACATTAGATCAAAGCCAGCCTCAGCAATGGCGAGGCGCTAAGCAACTCAGTGAGACCCTGTCTCTACATAAAACACAAAATAGGGCTGGGGATGTGGCTCAGGGGTCGAGTGCCCCTGAGTTCAATCTCCAGTACCAAAACAAAAAAGAGAATGACATAAGAATTTTCAGAGGAATTACACTGAACTTGCATACTGCTTGAGGTAGTATGAACTTTTTTACATTTATACACATAACATTATACATATCATACATAGTAGTTGAGTTCATTTGGACAACATCATACATGTGAGGAATTTGATTTCTATCCCCATTTCCCCTCCTCCCTATCCCTTAGCAATCCCTCTAGTTCCTTTTCCCAAATTGTCTTTTTTTGGGAACAGTTTAAGTAGTACTGGTATTGACTCCTTCAATATTTGATAGAATTTAGATATGAAGCCACCTGGTCCTGGGCTTTTCTTTTGAGGGAGGCCTTTAATTGCCACTTCAATCTATTATCAGTCTGTTCCGGTCTTCTATTTCTTCCTGATTCAATCTTGGTAGATGTATGTTTCTAGGAACAGATCCATTTCCTCTAAGCTATCTAATTTGTGAGCATATAATTGTGCATAATAGTCCCTTGTGATCCCTTTTATTTCTGAAGTATCCATTATAATGTCTTTTATTCCTGATTTTATATGAGCCTTCCCCCCTTAATCTAGCTAAATCTGTCAGATTTTTTAAAAAGTCCAACTTGTCATTTGTTACTTTATTCTATAGCTCTTCGACTGCCTATTTTATTCATTTCTGCTCTTGCTTTTATTATTTTCTTGGATTTTGTTGTTCTTTTTCTAGCTTTTTGAGGCATCATATAAATGTCCCTTTAGAATGACTTCTGCTGCACACCACAGGTTTGGACACATTGCATTTCCATTTTCATTTGTCTCAAGATCTTTTTACATTTCTCTTTTGATTTATTCTTTGACCCACTGGTTATCCAGAGGTCATGTTAATTTACACACATTTATAAAGTTTCCAATTTTCCTCCTGCTGTTGATGTCTCATTTCATGCCATTAAGTCCGAAAAGATACTTGATGTAATTCGTCTCCTTAAATGTGGTAAGATTTGTTTTGTGACCTAATATATTATCTCTCCTAGAAAACATTCCATGTACACTTAAGAATGTGTGTCATGCTACTTTTGAATTCAATATTTTGTATATATCTGTTAGATGCAGCTGGCCTAAACTGTAGTTCAAATCCAATGTCCCTTTATTAATAATGTTTTGTATGCATGATCTAGCCAATGTTGAAAGTGGATCCTCTATGATCATTGTATGGTTCTCTCTCTCTCCCTTCAGACCTATAAGTAATGGCTTCGCGTTTTAGGTTTTCCAATACTAGATGCATATATATTCACGACTGTTATGTCCTCTTGATGAATTCACCCCGTGACACTTTCTTAATGTCTAGTTCTTTGAGCTGTGTAATACACAGCCTGTAGAACCAAAGCCTGTAGCTACCAAGAAATCTTTCTCTTAAATCTTGTATTTTCAGTATAGATCATGAATTGAACTGTTTTTAAGAGCTAGACTTTTCAGTAAAATGAACAAGATCTTAGAATTTAAACATGTCCCTTCCTAAACTTTGTATTCAGAGTAAAAATCCAAGGCTTCTAGCTGCTGATCTCATGAGGCCCCCTAGTGCTCAAAATGCAGACGAAATCAACAGTATTCCAGGAGCACCTTTAACCATTACATTAACTACAGAATCAATCTGAAGCCCATTTTTAAAAAAAATCTCTTTGGGGGAAATCAATAATGAAGATAAATATATAAGACCTAATTCAACTTGAATTGTTTTAAGCAAACTGTCAGAAGAAAAGGCCTAGAGAAGCCTAAGCAATACTTAATACGACTATTTTTCAAAATTATGGCAACGTTCCATTTTGCTTTTTTATTCCTTAATTCAGTTAAACTATTAATGCATCACTACATAACACTCAAAATGTCAAAAGCTTTAGATAATAACACATTATAATTAAACCTTTTGTAAGGAGTTTATCACTTGTATAACTTTAAAAAATAAAAATCAAAGTGTCAATGCATGTTATTTTCCTCAGCAGCTGGTCCACCTTCTGGAGCTTCACAGTACCTAGTCTGTATCATTTATTGATCACGTTTACTGTGTTAACCTTCTTCAATGGCACTGTCCGTCTTACTTCGTTATCTCTGTGCCCTCTACTGATGAGAAACGCTGGTGTTCAGCCAGCAGCAGGGAAATGGGTCACAATGACGTCCCCAAGGCTGCAGCAGTGTGCCTTCCTTCCTTTTGAACCACTAAGATCACAGAACATCTCCCCTCACTACTGGGAAGAAACGGTCTGGTCCGTGCTTCTCTGCTGCCCTTCCTCTTAGCGTCCCCACCTCAGAGCGAGCGTCACTCATGCCCTCCCTGCCTGCTCTCTGGTAGGGTCCCTTTTCCAATATAGTTCACAGCCTGGTCCTGGTGGGACAACTGGGTGAGCAGCTGTCCTCCTAAGAGTGGCTGGCAGGCTTCACAGGACGAGAGAGCTGAGCCACGCTCTCCCAACAAGCCAGGGGCTCACGCTTCCATCCTGACCTCAGCATCTATTTCTAAATTGTATAATCATCTAGAGAAGGAGAAAGCAGCAAGACCAGTTTACCACCCAACAACATAAATGACAGCAGATTCAAGATAATCTCTTTAATAACATAACTCTCCTTTTCTGTTTTTGAATGGGAGAAAGGGGAACTAAGCATTACCCAGAATACACTTGCACGTATATCATCCCTTGTAGGCTACATGACAATGTCAAACCAAGACTTAGCCCTATAAGATCTTACGTTTAGGTCACTGGTCATTTATGTCTTAAACTTTACTTCAAGTGGATGCATCTTTACCTTCTAAATGATAAAAAATGTCCCTGAATGTATACATCAAGTCCTAATGAATATTGCTTTTATGCTACTTATTAAATAACCTAAGGCAATTTTATACAGTGAAGCTTCCCTTGGTATCTTTGAATTTGTACAAAATTTTCGCATCTGATAGGGAAAAGCCCTTTCTTTAATTCAAGAACATATATCTGAGACTCTTCTTTAAACTAAGTATACTTTAGATACATTTTAAAGCACATCATAAATCCATACAGAACCATGTAAATATTGAGGGTGCGTGAATAAGTGCTTTATGCTTGGCTAGTAAACTATTTTCCCTTGTATTACTGTGGGTTTCTGTTCTCTTTTTCTGTTTTTTAATTTAGCATCAAAAAAAAAAATGAAAGCATGACTAATATTTAGTATCTAACCAATGCTCACAAATCATATCCTTTACCATTGACAATAGTCCCAGAATACAAATTTGCATTAAAATATTTCACCAGACTAAATTCTCCATCACTATTCATCAGGAACTACACGTACAGGATGACTCCAGCTCATGCAGCATTCAGGCTAATTTTCATGTTTGTTTGTTTTTCTCTTTTTGTTAACCACATGGATCTTTAACTTATTGGTGTAGATTTCTGATGGAGAAAAAACATCCTGTTGGTAAATTCTGAGTCCAATCATGACCTTATATTCTTTGATGGTAGTTGCAGCACACACAACTCTGAAGACTGACTCCTAGCTGGCTGCACATTTAGAGGAAAGGGCAGAAACCATGGACTAAGACAGACCTGTGTTCAACCTTCCTACCTGGACGTGTAGAAACCTGGGGAGCATATATAACTTCTGTGACCCTCAGTTTCCTCATCTGCATTTAGAGATAACCCTCATCTTAGAGCTATAAGCTCTAAAAGAAAAGAAAAAACATGTGAGAGCCACAGCATATAGTAGGTGTACAAGAAATCATAATTGTTGTTCTGATTTGTTCTAATGCAGATGAAGGTCACCATGAAGTCATGACACTGCTGCAACAATATTTACTTTAAAAGACTGTAAGACGCTAAATAACACACGATATTTAGTGTCAGGTCAACTTACCAAGACAGGAGTACAAACCCTGACTTATCCAGGCTAATATGGCAAGAGTTATAAGGTCTCCAAAACTGGCAGCAATTGGTGTGGCAACATTATCAGGATTTATGCCAGTCTTCTTTGAACCAACGATAACTCCAACCATTATTATTCCTAGAAGAAAGAATGTTGGTCTCTTTCAATGTTCTCATTTAAAGAAAATCAATTCCCCAAATACCGAAGCACACAGGACAGACAGACAACATATCATTTCCAGTGAGACTACTTGGATAAGCTGATTAAGTGATTAAACTATTTTATTCCAATGCTATGGCAAAATGCCTTTCCACAGAATCCAAGTGGAGCTCACAAATCTAAGAAGTTCCATGTTGTACTCGGAGACCCCAAAGCGACCATAAATTATGTTAAAGCTAAAATTTTAAATTTAGTAATGTGTGTGTCTTAGGTCGGTTTGTGTGTGTTGAATCCTAAGATTTTAATTGTAACTCTCAAATAATGTATGAAAATGCCAAAGAAAGGTGAGTCACACGCGAGGCAAAGGGGAAGACAACCAGCAGACAGATTTGTTCACATATGGTAGCTAGACAGGCTTGCTTCATTATGTTTAGTGTTGAAGTATTAAGAAGCAGGAAGTAATTAAATTTGAACACTAGAGTCCAGAACACAAGAAAGTCTTTGTAAAAGATATTCTTTAAACCCAAAGTTCATTCATTTATAATTCTAGATAACAGAGAATGAAAATGTGACTGTGTACTTGCACTTTTGAATTCTTATTTTCTTGAATCACATACATGAGAGGAAAATGATGACATTCATGTCTATACCCAGTTGTACAGATTTTCTAATGGCAACACATTCGTTAAAAGGATGCAGCACAGAGAACATTTTAAATGTTTATGTGCTAACCGCAGCACATAGATTTTCAACTTGAAATCTAAATATGGCTTTGGGGGGAAAAAAACGAAAAAGAAAAAACAGAAGCTGGGTGTAGTCAGACGCAAGCCCATAATCCCACAGACTTGGGAGGCTAAAGCAAGAGGATCACAAGTTCAAGACCAGCCTCAGAAATTTAGTGAGGCCCTGTCTCAAAATAAATAAGAAGGGCCAGGCTGTTGCTCAGTGGTAGAGCCCCCCTGAGTTCAATCCCAAAAAGAAAATAAATAAAAAATAAACAATCTCACTGTACTTTTAGAATAAAAAAGACTACAAATTTTTTTATTCCAGAATACTGATTACATAGATAAAACTGAGGTCCTAAAGAACAGGGTTTAAACACATGCCTTAGGTCACATAGCTTATGATTTTAGGTCAGGGTTTTTTATTGTACCCCAATAAAAATGTCAAAACTCTAATGTCAAAACTCTAAAAAGCAGATTTTTGTCTTGGATCAAACAATGCCTCATAAATTATATTCTGGAAACTTTTCAGTCACTGGACCTTGTCCTTTTTACAATATCACTGTAAAAGGGAAAACAATAGCAACAGCAGAAATGTTTTTAAAATGTTATATGACAATCCTACAAAATATAACCAGGTGTGTGGCACAGGCCTGTAACCCCAGCTACTCAGGAGGCTGAGGCAGGAGGATTGCCAAGTTTGAGGCCAGCCTGGGCAGCTTAGCCAGACCCTGTTTCAAAATAAAAAATTTTTAAAAGGGCTGGGGATGTAGTTCAGTGAGAGAGCACTTGTCTAGCATATGTAAGGGCCTGGGTTCAACCCCCAGTGCTGCAAAAAATAATAATAATCCAACAAGATATGATTACATAGAAACCTTTTTTCCACAATCGATGCATGGGAAGCTCTCCTATGAGAGTGCTATTTGTATCTGTTCAGCTGTAATTAAGCATTCTGTGTGCATCATGGCTCAGTGCAAAGAGCTGAGAGCCAGGAAACTTGGGTTTTAATTCTGATTCTGCTACTGACAAGTGGATACAATTGGACAAGTTGCCCCACCTGCATGAGTCAGTTTTCTCACCCACAAAATGTGGTTAATGGTATCAGCAAACATTAAGGTGGTCAAAAAGGTCAAGTTATCATAAAACTAGAAGACACAGTGATCAAGGTAAGAAGCTTTAAACAAATGTACAGTTGTTTTAAATTTTGAATTTTTGATGGTTTTAAAAATCCTAGGCATTTCAAACACTTGCTGGACTGAACAATTCTACACCTTTCTAAATGACACAAAATCTGAAAGAAAACAGAAGTTAACGAGCCTAAAGAGAATGCTGATACTGTGACTTTTTTTTTTGCCAGAAATTTAATTTCCCATCTCACTCATTCATCTTCATCTCACTCATTCCTAGTAATTCCATATAAAATAAGAAAACTATACCCCTGATTATTATTCCGTAATAAGCTAGTTATCAAGTGGAAAGTTCACATTAATTAAAAAAATCCAACTGAGAAGTTCTAATGCAATTAATTTTTTTAAACTTCTGGTTCTTTAACCATCTATAGCCAATAATATGCTATCTTCAGAATAAGGTTCTTTTTGTACTGCCACAGAAATAGGATTCTTTTTTAAATATGAAACTTAAAATTTGTATTAACAGAGGGACTGCTTTTGAAACTCCAGATTTCCTGGAACACTTGTTACTCAAGTGACAAGCCAGTAAATCCCCTGCATGATTTCCAGGAAGTTTCTCAGCTTCACTTACAGAAACAAATGAATGCCTAGGCTATTTTCCCAATCTTATTTGGGAACTATACCGGAGCATAGAAGGCCAGGAGGCAGCCTAAAACAGCCTGCTCTACACTAAGGTTCATAAATAATGAAATAGAAATATCTGAAATAAGATATGATGGAAGCTTGTGATAACTTTCTTCTGTTGTTTTCATCACACATATTGTTTGAATAAAGAGTCATCATCTTAAGAAATAAATCACAGAGCAAAATTAAGAGCAAAAGATCACAGACATTTGCAAATCCACTCACCCTGCAGAAGGGATGCGATGAAGGCGGTGGCCACGCTGCTGGAGCACAGGAGGATGGAGTGGTCCAGGTGATACTTTCCCTCTGGAATCCAGCCCAGTATAATTGCTGCCACTGCTGCTAAAAAACCCACGACTGTTGCCTGAACCTAAAAAAGCCATTTCAAAACCCAACTGAATGAGTAATTTAAAAAACATTCAGAATCTTTCCTTATGTAAACATGACATGCAGGAAGCCTGAAGACACTACTGCCCGTGGTAACTGAGCTGCACTGCCCTTAAAGAAGGTCCCGTATTTGAGTTTTATATTCCCTAAGAGAGTGGGCTCTCACACTGTCCTGATCTGGGGGCGGCAGGAATGGGATGGGGTCCAGGAATTTGTTTTTAATAGCACCTCAAAGGATCCAGATGGCTCTATCTACAGATCATCTAAGAAAATACCAGCTTCGGATTTAAAAAGTGCCCCATCCACAGGGAAAAGCAGGCCCGCCAGGCAGCGCTGGAGAGACTGAAATCAAATGATAGGACCGTGAATCCTGCTCAACCACTTAACCTTGTGGCAAGTTACTTAAATCCATTAATTCAACTGGTATTTATTCAGATTCCACTATGTATGATGCACTGTGCTTGGTACTGAGGAAGGACCATGGGTCAAAATATACTCCCCGTCTCAGTGGGAAACAGATTTTAAAAAATATCCTCACAAATAATCACAATTGTGATTAGTGCTTTAAAAGCTTGAATTCCAGCTGGGCACAATGGTGCATGCCTGTAATCCCAGCTGCTCAGGAGGCTGAGGGAGGACTGCAGATTCAAAGCCAACCCCAATAACTTAGGGAGGCCCTAAGCAACTTAGTGACGCCCAGTCTTCTAAATTGAAAAAAAAAAAAAGGAAGCTGGGGATGTGGCTCAGTGGTTAAGCACCCCTGGGTTCAATCTCTGGTAACCCCCCCTCAAAAAAAGCTTGAGTTCCCTAATCTACAGAATGACAATATCAAACTTTGAGATTTTAGTGACATAAATAAATAGTTTCCTATAGCACAGACACAAAGCAACACTCAAAACAACTCCAAATAAGAAAAGGAATGCAGCGGCTGACTCAGGCTACCAGAACGCCAAAGCTACAAAAAAGCCCAAGGGAATTATTTTTTTCCAGTAGTTCTCAACTGTGTTTGTGTCATGGTGCCCTCTGACAACCTAATAAAAATTGTGCACAACAGAGACTTTTCCCCTAAGAAAATGCAGAAGCACCAACATCTGGAGTGGAATTTCTGGGTGTTCTCAGACTCTGAGGCCAATCTATGAAATGGGGTCAAGGGCTCCAAGTGAAAGATCCCTGCTGCAGGTTGACCCTGTCATACAGAAAATGAACAGAAGGGCCAGGACGAGAGTGCCCAGATATCCTGGATTCCAGCGTCACAAGCTTTGATTATGACTCCTGTTGACATCACCCACACGCTCAGGGCTGACCCTCCGGTTATGAGAACCATTATGGCCATACAGTTGTTAAACATTTGAGCATGTTCATGCTGGTGAGTAAACAACATACACATACTTCAAGCAGTTAAACTAAGTACTAATGTAAATTCTAGCACTGTGACTCCAAGTCCTTCTTGGTGTGACATTGGTACACACGGCAAGGGAGCCTGGTGCAGACATCACAGTGTGTGCATCTAAGCACATATATGTACACATAGCTCTACTTCTGAAGAGATGGAGGCACACGGCTGAGCTGAGGAAGGCCTATTCTGTACATCTGCAAAAGAATGGCTAAATGGAAAACGACTGATGTGCTCAAGAAAAAGCAAGGTCTGGGTTCAACTAGTAGCTGGGTTCAGAAGGATCTCGGAGAGTGGAGGGTAAACAGGGACCACAGGCCTGAACAGATGATGGTGCAGGGAACGCCCCTCCTGAAGAGGTGATGGTTCCTCATGTGGGACTGGGGGCTTTGCTTTATTGGACAACTTATGCACCAGTCCAAGCAGCTATGCGGTACCGTGGTGAAGAAACCTATAACAGCTAATCTGCTGGGACCCAATTTAATAGCATAGAAGTATACTCCATCCTAAGTGTGGCCTGAGCCTCCTCTGTCTCTACTCTTCCCCTCCTCTCCCCTCCACGGCTAACCTCCAGGAAGGGGAGCATAGGCCAGCCACCCTACACCCCTCCCGATGCTCAGCTTCTCCTTTACAGGCTTTTGCAGGTGAAGCCTGGGTGAAGCCTTCCCTCCAACCCCACCCACACCTCTCTCTTTTTGGTGGGGGGTATTAGGGAGTGAACCCAGGGATGCTTTACCACTTAGCCACATTCCCAGTCCTTTTTTTAAAATTTATTTATTTTGAGACAGGGTCTTGCTAAGTTGCTGAGTAAGGGTGGCCTTGAACTTGCAATCCTCCTGCCTCAGCCTCCTGAGTAGCAGCTGGAAGTACAGATGTGCACCACCACACTCAGCAGCCTCGTTGTCTTCTTGGCTTTTCTTTACTGGTAACCGAGCTCCGGTTACCAACCGCTGCCTCACTAGTTGGCACCAACGCTGACTTGGTGGGCATACTCGGGTTCCCTGTTCTTCACATGTCAGCAAAGGAGTGGGCAAAGACACAGGCTCTGGGTTTCGGCAACTAGGATCAGCAAATCCCCAGCCACTGCCAGTACCCATCCTGACCAAAGGTTGCAGGGAGTGAGAATGACCAGGGAAAGGTGCACGTGATGAACAGAATGAAAATGAAAGCTGAGATGGAGCCCGCCGCCCTGGCGCGTCCCAGAGCCCCAGCTATTAGGGAGGCAGCAGGATCATGAATTTGTGATCACTTTGGGAAATTTAATAAGATCTTGTCTCAAAACCAAAAAAGGGCTGGGGATGTAGCTAAGTGGCAGGGCACTCGCCTAGCATGTGTGAGGCCCTGGGTTTAATGCCCAGTACTGAAATAAACAGAACAAATCAATAATGCTGAGATGGAAATCATTAGAATGATTTGATGGATCATTTATACCACAACTCATTACTTCATATGAATTTAGGGTATTTAAGGAATAAAATAAAATATATTTTCAAATACATTAATATTTTGGATATATGAATATGTTAAGTATTTTTATTATCACCCCTGCATAGATTACAAGTTCAAGTTGAAAAGGATCTTGGCCTTCTCTAATATAATACTTATATTTGAAAGACAAAAGGGAAGCCCAGAAAGGCTAAGTAAATTAACAAGGGTCATACAGATGATAAATGTTAGAGCTGAGGCTAAGATCCCAGATTGCATCTCCAATCCTGCTATTGCACCATATTTTTAAAAAATAGCCTACATTCCAAAAAGTCCTTTGTCTTTGAAATGCTTTACATGGAACCATATTCCTGTAGCCAAACTCTCAACCATCTCATGTCCTAGCTGAGCTAACATTAAAGTTCCTGTGCATCCCCTCAGCTCACACCAGCTAGAGAATTACTATATGTAGCTGCAGCCTTCTTCCTCAGAGGTGTGAGGGAAGGGGGAGAGGCAGTAGAGATACTCAGCTGAGATCAGAAAGCCACAGATTCCATAGGATCCATGGTTGAGTGCTTATTTCATTGGCAACTGAACGCATTCATTTATATCAACACTAGTAACACCAAATTAAGAAAAGGTCAAGACAAATGGCTGACCAGAATATATAGAACTCAGTTTAATTAAACAAATAAATACTGGGCTGGGATTGTGGCTCAGCGGTAGAGCGCTTGCCTCGCATGCGTGAGGCCCTGGGTTCGATCCTCGGCACCACATACAAAGCAATAAAATAAAGACATTGTGTCCATCTACAACTAAAAAAAATATTTAAAAAAAAAAAAAAAAACAAATAAATACTTTGGAAAATTAAAAGTAGGCCAAGCATGGTGATGCCTGCCTGTGGTCCTGCCTATAGGCCAACACAAGGAAGATCACTTGAGCCTAGGAGTTTGATACCAGTCTAAGCAACACAGTAAGACTGTCCCAGGGGGTAAAAACAATTAAGTAGAAACATAGCACCTAAACGATGAAATGTTAAATACTTATTTGCACAGATATGAACACAAATTTTGGCTTTATCACAGTTATAACAGAAAATATATATATTTTTTTATATTTGGAAGAATCTGCTTAATTTCTAGAGAAAGAATTACTTCTGGAGGTCCTGGGTATCCATCGATTCCATTATTTTTTCAAGGTACTAAGTTGTCTTCTGAAACAATCAAATGATACACTCCCTGGCACTAAAGTTGACTCCATTTCAGAGATAACGCCAAAAATCTGTAAACACAAGATGTATAAACAAACGTGCATCACTTACCTGCTTTAAAGCCAAGTTGCCAATTATTAGGTTCCACTTTTCAATGGGTGAATCCATCTTCCCAATATTTACCTGTTAAGGTGGATATTTTCAAGGATCACTGAAAAATCTATATGTTGTTTACTTAGCTTAAATAGCCCATGAAGTCTTAAAAGTACAAAATAATTCTGCAGTAAGTCTGGTAAGTGCACCTGTGCTTGAATATAATTCTGAATTCACTCCATCTACCATTCAGATTGGCTGAGATGCTCAGGGGGGAATTTTTTTATTCAAGCATCTTGTAAGAACTAGTGGCCCACCTATATGCCAATGTTATCTTACAACTAACATTACCACGTATCACCCTATGCCAAATCCTGTGTACTGAGGGCCTATAATTACATAATATTGAGCTGACATTTAATTCCATATCATAAAAAATAAACTAATATAATCTGAAGGGTTATTGATCAAAAAAACCAAGATTTAAACAAATCATTCATATGGAAATAATTGACATTTGATTCATGACAAAAATTGTTAGCAATAAAAATTCATTTGGTTCACAAATTTTGATTGCATACCTCAATGATTAAAATATACACATCTTTCTTCTAAATAGAACGATTCTCTCCAAAATAAGATTATTCACATACTCAATGTCTCTGTGAGCTAGGTCATATTTCTTAACTACTTAAGATTCAAAAAATGTACATTGAAGACTGCCAAGTTTTCCTAATGCAGTCATTTGGAAAGCTATGAGCAATTATTAGTAAAAATCCTATACTGAGCTGAATTTCAGTTATTCATCACCTGGTCATGGAAGGTTGTGAAATGTTAAATCAAGGGCTCTGGGTGAGTGGGAAAGGAGGTACACCAGGGTTAATAATGGGTAGTTTCAAACACGTAACAAACTTGAGCTGAGCTCATGGCTTCAGACCAGCAGGTTCGGTGCCATGTGGACATTCCTCTGTCAATTTGGAAAACAGACTCGATTCTGTAATTTCACTCCAGATTTTAGTTTCAAAGTTTCCAGCAAATACAAATATTGAGATTTCTCAGTGTTTCAGAATAATTACTCCTGTAAGTCTTTACTGACATATTTCTTGACTAACCCTGGGAATCTAAAGTACTGATAAAATTCACATTTGCAGCTCTAACTACCTGGGGCTTTGCTCAAGGGGGTAGTAGAGACATGGGCGATATTTCAAGAGTGCACTCGCCATAGGTTCAGAGTTCAAGAAACAAGCATGAGAGAAATTAATGGTATTTTTAAGAATTCTTAGAAAGATGACTGTAGCTGTAGGGAACAATCGCAGATGAGTCTATGAATTAGAAAACATCAACCCTCAGGGCGGCTTAACAAGCAAGAAAGACGGGCAAAAGTCAGGGACTAGGAAAGATCAAGGAAGGTGGGGGCGACAGGGTGGGAGAGAGCCAGGTTCCCTTGATGACATTACCACCAGCCCCTTCTGAGGGCTGGCACCACACTTCTCAAATCCCTGTCCCTACAAGTTTGGGTTGCAGTCTACATGACTAAAATTTGGAAAGCTCCAGCTAAGCAGAGGCCACCATTTTTGGAAGGCAGTGAGGCCTGGCAGGTGCCCCAGCTTTTGCCACGAGGCACGTGCAGCATTCTTCCCCCACTGCAGGCTTCCAGCTATTTCTCTGATTTCCCCTCCATACATACCCACTTCTCCAGCTTCCCCACATTTGTGTAGGCCCAGAGTCCCCTACTATAACTATAATGCACACATCCCATGGGGGCTTTCTGGACCAAACCCAGGCTGACAGTTTATCAATCTAAATAGCGTAAGGTTGTACTCTGATGAGGGTCACACTTTCTAAGTCCTTCCCAGATCTAGAGGTCTCTGGATCTGCAATCTTTTTACTCTAACATAAAATAATCAGTAAATATTAAAATGATATAAAATGAAAAGCAGAATATATTAACAAATAAAAACATTTTCATAAAGCAATATTTTAGAGAAAAGGTTAAAAAAAAAAAACCTAAAATGAACTGTTGGCCCAAATTTACTTTTTAGGACAAACAGCCATGCTACAGGCAGACATGCATTAGGTGTGGTGGAGTAAGAGGACTTTGTTGCCTCCATCCTGAAAAACTGCACCAAGAACAGGGCGGACGCAGCCCTACTGTCCAGCAGTCGGGGAGAATATAACCGCCCAAGCTTCTTCAAAAGTGGAAGGATAATTAGGGGTGTGCCTGACTTGCTGATGCTCTCACTGAGAGAAACCGAGAACTCAGAAAGTGCTAAAGTGTAGGCGGGCGTAATCTGGTAAAGACATCTGAATAATTCATATTTATTTAAATTATATATATCTTGAAGTATTAGAAAAATAAGCCAATATGTTTGCAGAGACACCAACTAGTTCACTCATTAAGATGCATCTGTTTAATTCTTTGAATGTATTTTCCCTTAGTTCTTTGAACAGGCTCAAACCAGTTGTTTTGAAAGACTGTTAAATTCACCATCTGGGCCCATGTGGAGTCACTTTCCGTGGATGGAATATGAATCACACTTGCCTTGCAAATGGATCATGCTTCTGTTTCTTTCCACATCTAATGATTTTTTGTTGTTGTTCTTAAAAACAAGACAGTGTTGATAATATGTGGTAGTGACTCTGACACTCGTAATGTGCTGAGGATTGAGTTTTTCTTCTGATAAGCAGTTCATTTGCCTAGACTCAAAGTACAGAGTCTTCTCTCTCCCAGTGTGGAGCAGCTCATCCTTCTACAACAATTGCTTTTTAGTCTATCCCTTTGGCAATCTCTTCCATACCTATGTAGTTTAATGGTCAGAAAATGATTTGGATAAAATTTATGGCCAGATTTTGGAGTTTACCTTCTCTGAGGTTCTCTGGCTTCTGGTATTTCCCCCACATATTTCCACTGGCTCTGTTAGCTTCAAGTTCTATCATCTGATAATTCAGTCCAGTAAAATTTCAACTCTCTGCCACAACAGCTATGCATAAGGTTACAGAAGGTGCTCAGTCAAAAAAAAAAGCATCAAGCAGTTGGGCACAGTTGCACACCCTATGATCCCAGCAACTTGGGAGGCTGAGGCTGGAGGATCGCAAGTTCAAGGTCAGCCTGGATCATTTAGTGAGACGCTGTCTCAAAATGTAAAATAGAAAGGGCTGGGGCTGTAGCTCAGTGGTAGAGTGCCCTGGGTTCAATCCCCAGTACCCCTACCTCCACCTGCACAGCATACACAAAAGGAAGGAGGAGGAGGAGAAGACGAAAATGCAGCAAGCATACAATCTCAGCAAGTGCACTGGTCTTTCAGACGCAAGCCCCTCTCACATTTCTGCCCACCGTGTTTCTTTCTTTTTCTGCCAGGCTCACATTCAGGTCATTCCTATATACACATACTTTTGCAGTTAGCCAAAGATTTGAGTAGATCTTATATTCAGACTTTGGATCTTACCCTTTCCGCACTTCTAGAATTCCCTCCCTAAGTTTCCAGCTCCTGTTGCCAACTCTGAAGTCTGTCTCTGCCACCTGGAGCTGGGAAGACTGAGTTTTCTGCCACATGAGATCCAGGGACTGGGGAATGCCCTCAAGCAAAACCATTTTACAAACACTGCGATTCTTATTCATTGTAGACACGCTCTTTTAAGGGAACCCAAAATTCTACCTTCTTTTCACTTTTTATTGCCTTCAAATAGTTTGTCTAGAGTTTGTAACTATTAATAGCTAGGAGGGTTCACCCAATCAGTTCATTCTGCCATTAACTGGAATCAAAAACCCTGTTATATATTTTATACTCAATCTTAGCCACAAGTCTGAGAAGCAATGGATTATATATTTATATGCCTGGAATATCTTATATAAAACATAATACACTTAAACACACACACTAATATCTTTCTGAGTGTATAGGACAATGCAAATGTTCATTACCCCAACTGTGGTGATAGTTTCCTAAGCACATACTACATATCAAAGCATACCAGACTGTAGGGCTTAAATTTGTGCAGTTTATGGTATGCCAATTATACCTCAATGAAGCTAAAAATATATTTGACTAAAACAGTTTCAGATTATATGTAAGTGGTTCTACTCTGCATAGCTGACTGAGGGCTGATATTTTAACTTAAGAAAAATGCATTAAAATGTAGACTAGGAACACGCAATCCCGTTTGTACCTCACAATCAGATTTCACAACCAAAACACCTAAAATTTAGAATTGTGCTAAATTTGGTAATACTGAAACTTGAGTTATATATAAATTATGTCAGTTATTAATAATCATTGTTTGGGCTTTAATTTTTTATTATCTTAGAAGCTTTGCAATTTGAATTGAAAATCCAACATCAAATTACTAGGGGAAGAGGTTTTGTCAACTACTTCTGCTAGGATGTAAGCACCACAAAGGCAGGTACATTTTCTGTCTTACAACTGATCACACAGAGCCATGCTTGGCATATGGTAGAGATGCAAAACACTTTTTAAAAAAAAATTTTTTTAGTTGTTGATGGATCTTTATTTTATTCATTTATTATTTATATGTGGTGCTGAGGATCGAACCCAGTGCCTCATACATGCAAGGCAAGCGCTCTACCACTGAGCTACAGCCCCAGCCCAGCAAAACACATTTTTAATTAGTAAATTAGAAAGGTAGAGCATTGCCAGCCATGGGGGTTCACACCATAATCCCAGCAATTTGGGAATCTGAGGCAGGAGGATCACAGATTTGAGACCAGCCTGGCAACTTAGCAAGACCATGTCTCAAAATAAAAAGTAAAAAGGACTGAGGACGTCACTTAGTGGTAGAGCACCCTGGGGTTCAATCCCTAGTACCAAAAAAAATAAAAAATAAAATTTTTTAAAAAGAGTTATTACAAAATAACTGCAAAGAATCAAGACTTCTCTGAGAAGAGATACAAAGCAACAGAAATCAGTTTTGCCTGGAGTAGAAAAGGACTAATAAGATTATGCCAGGCAATTTGCTCTTTAGGACACCATTTTTGACTTGTATCTAGCATTCAGAAAGAGAAAATTTTAGACTTAAAGAACTTAAACTCTATAACTGAAACCCAAACTCTAGAACTTGATTTATTTTCCAACTGTATACTACTGCCACACATCTATATCAATATCTATATAGTTTTACAAATATTACTGAAAAGATTAAAATCCAGGAAAAAGAGTCAAGTTAACCATCATATCTTTACAAATAAATCTGGACTTAGGTAAGAGGGCAAGATAAAGTTGATTTGGATTCATCACTATTTAATTTCCTTGTTGAAATAGGAAACCTATTTTATTGAAATATCTTTTCATCTAGTTTGATGAATAATGAGCTCTGAGGACAAGTGACTTTCATAAGCTGAATGAGTAGGCTGTCTCTGGTATCTGAGGTTTTAAGCTCTTTCTACTTACTGAAGATACTCCTTATAATCCTATAAGCTCATTTGCACTGGTTCTCCTGCAGATAATCATAAAAATGATAATAAAAGATAATAATCTTTTTGGTGGAACAAAAAGATTAAAGTAATCACAGACTGGTTTTCTATAGCTATGGTTTTCATTCCTAATATTACAAATGAAAATAAATACTTCATAGAAAAATATAATAGTTTAAAAGAAGTATTTTTTAAGACATAAAATTTTAAAAGCCAGCTTTCAAAGAGTACTTGTTGGGGTTTTTTAAAAATTACAATCATTTGCTCTTTTTCCGGGAACCAGGCAGCACTGTTAGGCATCAGCTACAGCAGTCCCAACTAGAGGCCACCACCCCAAGTCCAGGCGGCAGTGGCTGGGGCACAGGAGGAGGCAAGAGGATTCCCAGGGGCAGCGGTGGGTCCAGGCAGGCAGGAGAGAGCAAGAAGGGGAGAGGAGGGGAATGCTCGTGAACCCATGAGACACTTCGAAAAAAGAACATGCTGGAATAAGAGAAAATGGCAAGTTTAGTTCTGAATGCAGTGAGTGGTGCCCAGCTGACCACTGACAATTCAGCTCTGGGGGTCAGGAAGGGAATGGAGACGGGGACCGCATGAAGTTACTGCGCGTGGGCGTGTAAACATGGCACTAAAATTTCAAGGCAGCCTCAAATTAAGAGGATGAACAGAAAAAGAAACCAAACAAGTAGAACAAGCAGCAGCCAGAGAGGAGGGAGAGTAAGAGTGGCCGTGCTGAAGCATCGGGCTGTGAACATTTCAAGCAGAGCTCTGGGCCCTTAGGAAGTCACTGAGCTGAAGCGGCTTCAGCAGCCTGAGAGCATCCACTCCAGCATTCTCAGAACAGTGGCATCCCGCCTAGGAGGTCCACTTCTCCAAGCAACTGTAATGCCATGAACTAGAAGAGCAGACACGTCGCCATAGCTTCATGCCCCAAGTTAGTGTTTTCCCATCTACTCCTTTGTCTGGCTTTGCCAGAGAGAAGAGCTGACTGCTCCTCAATTTCAACAAATGCATCAGCCACTTCTGTGGGCTCTATCTGAACACTGGTTCTGGACTCCAACAACCTCTCATGACACCCACCACCACCACCCCAATCCCAAGCAACATCATCTCCAACCTACATTATAGCAATGAATCCTAGCTGGTCCCCCTGTGCCTATATCTCAACACGATAGTCAATCTGTGAAAGAACACTGCTCACATCATATCATAGCTCTGCTCAGAATCTTCTAATGGCTTCCCTGTCAGGAGGCAGCCAGAGTCCTTCCAAGAGACCACAAGGTCCTTGACTAGCTGGTCCCTGGCTCGTTCTCTTACCTCCTCTCCTAGGATCCCCCTTGCTCACTTGGTCCCAGCACTACAGGCCTCCAATGCGCTTTATCCAACACGGTGGTTCTCTAGCAATGATGTACCTCAGAATCCTCTGCAGAGCTTACTAAAAAACAGATTTCTCGGCCACTCCCATCCCCACATTTCGACTCAGTGCTTGGGAAGAGGGCTGAGAATTGGCACTTCTAACACGTCTCTGATGCTGCTGATCAAAAGACTGTTCTCGAACCTTCCGTCCAACAGGACCTACAGGCCTGGCTCTGGGCTGTGCATTGCCTGGGACCTTCCTAGCTGGGCCTCGGAGGTTCACTTTCTTATTTCTTTCCGTTTATGGCTGATATATGTTGTCAGTGACACAATTCTGAACCTACAGAAGATAACTCCAGCCTTATCTCCTCAAAGAAAGGCCCAGTTAAGTCCACCCTGTAGTGGGGACCTTAGCAATAAGGTGCCTGTGTGCTGAGCTGACCAGCTTTGGAATTCCCTTCTCTTAAATATAAATAGAAAAATATGCATAAACACATTCGAGGAAAATTCCTGGTACAAAACAGAACACAACAAATGAAGTTTAAAAGAAGATAAAGATTAAATTTGCCTCTAAGAGATTCAATGAACGTGATCAAATTAACCAGCAAAATTTCATTTGCAGGAAATTCTTAACCAGATTCCTTACAGCATGGCCTATTTCAAACTGGACTGACATGGTTGATCTATTACTTGAATCTAAACAAAGCTGGACAGTGCTCAAGAACAACACTTTCAGAAATATTTTCTTTAAGGTAAGCTAGCCAAAATTTCACTCTTACAGGCAAAGTTATCAAGTTGCTCAAAAGCTTACCTGCTGAACTCTACCAGAACAAAGTTCACTTTCCAACAGGTGAAACTGAAGCCACCTTTTAACTTCCATTCCAGTAACTTTCTTCTTCCTTGAATGTTGCCACTTCTGTTTCCAAGACCTTCATTCTCTCCTGCCAAAAGGGCTCTTGGATTGAGTTCTACCTAAGTGACCCACGAGTTCTCATATGGAAATGGAAGTGGGGAAAGAAAGCAGGTAGGAGACCTGTGTATAATTTCACTCATTTGCAAAACCTTAGTAAAGCTACATGAGTTTCTTGTTTTTCTTCTTAAAGATAAACACTTCAGATATTCTTGACATACAGTCCAGCTGGGTGTCAAAGGACCAAATGTTAAAATCAACACTCACTGTCACTAAATACCATTATAGAATGAACTACTGGGATACGAGAATAAATATGAAATTCAAATGTTGCGCATTTTATCACAATTTCATTATTAGATTTTTTTAAAAAGAATTTCTTAGCACTGAGAGCTGCCAGATGATCCTGGGGTCACCATTCTCATATCTGCAATACTAGGTACTCTCCAACCAAGGCACTGGAGAATCCAGATTATTTTTGGCTAGCTTTGTCAGTCTAGATGGTGCTGTGTACAACAGTATCACCAAATTATTAGACTTTCTTTCCTATCATGGAATAATTGCTGAGATCAAAGACTGATCTTCAAGGCCCAGCACCCCATCCCCCCCAAAAAAGACCAATCTTCCAGTCCATTCCTGAGCTTGAAGATGTGGTTGATAGTGATGATGCAATCATTGAAATAATTCCAAAACTGAAGCTTTGTGAACTGTTTGAAGATGATGCTTTCTAAATATCTTCAGGTGACTTTAAGATTATTGCCCTAATTTTTTTTTAATATCTTTATTTATTTATTTATTTATTTTTATGTGGTGCTGAGGATCAAACCCAGTGACTTACATATGCAAGGCAAGTGCTCTACCACTGAGCTACAGCCCCAGCCCCTATTGCCCTAATTTTTAAGTTTTGAAATGCATTTATTGCTTTATGTTAACACTTAAGGAAGAAAAATCGTCCTTAGATACTGGATCATAAAGTGTAATGGTGGAGGAATATAACTGGCTTTAAAGATACAAAAAAAAAGGTAATGAATCACTAAATACATGTCATTTTTACTGCATACATGCAAATTTTAGTATCCTCTCAAAAACAGAATGACAGAATTTTTCTAACAGGTGTCAAGTAAAAAATACTTGCATACTTCCAAGCATATCCACTTGTTTACTTCAGAAAGTTCCAAAGAACTGCTTTTTTTCTGCACTCGGCATATGGGATCAGTCAGCCCTGAGGGCCAGAAACTCACACAGAGGGAAAATCATTTTTCCTGATACAAATTCTTAATAAAGAGAAATAGTTTAAGTGATATATACACTTTGAGGTAGGAAAAACTTACTGCAGTGGACAATCTGGATAACTGTCATCTCCAAGTTCCCTCTGAGACCAAAGGGAATATAATATAACCTGAAGAATATAATATTAAGGCTCCTTTGTTCAAGCACCTCTTTTAAACCTGTATCTTATTTTCTATTTCATTTTAGTGTCTTGCAGAATTATCTACAAGAAGGTGGGTTCAAAGTCTCTTCTATATCATATGATTTTTCTATAGTTCAAATAAAACTTTCACTTCTGGAATCTAGAATCAATAGTTCTCTAACTCTAGGACTCAAGGTCATGAATCAGCTCTGGGTTGGTCTTTTCTTCTCAGATTTTGACATGGCTGACTCACTGTTAATAGTTCCAGCTCACCCGTCACCTTGGGGCAGGAGTCTCCACATGTCACCTAGAGCAGCCTCATGAATCACCCTTCCACATCACCCAGCTGTTCTCTTCACTACCCTTACTGATACCAGAAGTGATCTGTGGACACTCCATCTGCCTTGTTAACACACAGACTAAATGGACTTTTAGTCCAGGGGTTATCATACATATTCCATGGTGCAGATTGTCCCAGGTCTGGCCTGCACACTACTTTGTATCTCTTTTGTCATTTCCCCATTTTTGTTTTTGTTGTTTAAGTACTTCTTTATTTTCTGGCACAAGGTGCTCCAAGTTCATCTCCTACTTTCCTGATGCAGCCCAAGGAGCTCCTGTTCTCTCTAGTCCTTTGACTATTCATAACAACAGTGACTACATGCCAGATTATAGGCCAACGTGAAGTTACCAAAGTAATTCTACCCTATGAGGTTTAGCTTGACCTACTTAACTAGCTAAGTGACTAGAAATTATCCCTAGTTATGAACTAACTTAAAGAGTAATTTACAGGGGCTGGGATTGTAGCTCAGCGGTAGAGCGCTTGCCTCGCATGCGTGAGGCCCTGGGTTCGATCCTCAGCACCACATACAAAGCAATAAAATAAAGACATTGTGTCCATCAACAACTAAAAAATATTAAAAAAAAAAAGAGTAATTTACAATCCTAAAATTCCCCTAAAGAAGAAAAAGTACAAAACTGTATTTACAAGGATATTCATACCGTTTTGCTTATAACAGCAGATCATTAGAAAGAGCTTACATATCCAGTAATAGATGAGTTAGTTCACCAACATAAAAGGACACAGCCAATAAAGATAATGACATTGACATGGAAGGATGACCATGACGTTATTTTTAAGTGGCGATCACAGATTATAAAAGAAAATATCAAGGATTCCAGTTCCTTTTTAAAATACACAATTTTGTATACATTACGGTGTACCTATCCACACACAAGTACAGATATGCAAGTTTAGAAGAATTGATACCAAGGTTTTAACAGTGGTTATGTCTAGGTGGAGAAATAGGGTGGTTTGGGATTTTCTTTATTCTTTTCTCTTTTGGTTTTTATAATAAGCATGTGTTATTTTAACACTCATGGAAAATTTAAATATCATTCAGCCAACCACAGAGCCATAAAGAATCTCAGTGCCTGACTTACTCCATCAAAGGAGACAAGCATGTCACTTCTCGTGACAAACGCAGGCCTCTGGTTCTCAGATCAGAAACCCTGAGGACACTCGGCTTGTGGGATCAGTCACGGCCCTGAGGGCCAGAAACTCAGACAGAGTAAAAAACGTTTTTCCTGATACAAGTTCTTAATAAAGAGAAATAGTATAAGTGATATATATCCCTTGAGGTAGGAAAAAACTTACTGCGGTGGACAATCTGGATGCCAGTGTCATTTCCAAGTTCCCTTTGAGACCAAGAAGGGCAGGAACTAAAATGAAAACTTCTGTTACATTTTTGAACACCTCCCAGTGCTGAAAAAAAACAAAAACAAAATAAACATTTCTGACGCTCTTTAAAACCACCTCAGAACAAAGACATTTATAAAAATCTCCATTCCCCCCAACTTTGCACCGCTGTTCTGAAGTGTCGCCCATCACCAAAACCATCAGAACAGTGAACATTTAGCTTAGCCCAACCTGCTGTGCATTGGGGCTTTGTAAGATTCAGGTGGGGTTGGGAGTGATGGCCGACAGTCACTACCTCATGTTCTACACTAGCACGCGACCCACCATCCTGAACCCTGTGAGTTCTTCATCACTTTATGACATCAAGAGTCAGTATAGCTAGGCTAAAACCAGACCTTTCGGACTTGAACCTTGGTTCCAACACTAATTACAACCACCTCACAAGAAAATTATACTACTATCATTGCCAGATTTTGCAAATTAAGAAATAAAGATTCAGCCAGGCTCAGTGGCATACTCCTGTCATTTCACCAACTCAGGAGGCTGAGGCAGGAGGACTGCAAGTTCGAGGCCAACCTCAGCAACTGAGCAAGGTCCTAAGCAATTTAATGAGACCCTGCCTCAAAAAATATAAAGAGCTGGAAATGTCATTCAATGATGTAATTAAGCACCCTGGGTTAAATCTCCAGTACCAAAAAATAAAATAAAAATGAATTAAAATCTGAGAGACATTCAGTGATTTCCTAAGGTCAAAAGATGGGACCTTAGCCGGGCGCGGTGGTGCACACCTGTAATCCCAGCACTTAGGGAAGCTGAGACAGGAGAATCCCAAGTTCAAAGCCAGCCTCCCCATCAGTGTGGCGCTAAGCAAGTCAGTAAGACCCTGTCTCTAAATAAAACACAAAATAGGGCTGGGGATATGGCTCAGTGGTCGAGTGCCCCCTCGGCACCAAAAAAAAAAAAGATGGGACCTGGAGTTGACCTCAGGAGTTCTGAGCAGTCCTGTGTTCTGTCCCTCACTTCATGAAGCGTATGAAGCCAAGAGGCTGCAGAATATAGGGTCATAAACAGCACTAAACCAGGAAAATAATAAATTTTTAATAATATCAATAATTAAAAATTTTGTTTTTCTAGGCATCTGTCACAACCTAGTTTTGTGATCTTGGATGAGTCACATTATCTTTCTAATCTTAATTTTTTCATTTACGAAATGAAGATAATGTCCACCCTATCTAGCCCTTGGAGAAATACTATGAAAACAAAATAGCAGATAAGAAAGTGCCTTACACTAAACTGAGAAGACCACATAAATATTTTAATAATTCAAAATAATATTTTACAAGTGCTATTAAGTTGTGATTTCCCAGTAGGAGACTTTATGAACTATGTTAGTAACTTCATGCCAAAAAGTATCAGGAACATACATCTTACCACTAACACCAAGATAGGTAAGAAAACACAATTTAAATTCATGAGGTAAATGAAAGAAAAGTTCAATTTGTTCCCAAAGTTTCCCTATAGGCTATTCCAAATAAATATATAACTGGGGAGCTGGGTGCAGTGGCACACACCTACAATCCCAGCAACTCGGGAGGCTGAGGCAGGAGGATTGCAAGTTCAAAGCTAGCCTCAGCAACTAAGTGAGGCCTTGTCTCAAAATAAAAAATAAAAAGGGCTGGGGATGAGGCTCAGTGGTAAAGTGCCTCTGTGTTCAAAAAATTAAAAAAGTATAACTGGGGCCTAAAGAGTCTAGAAATGTTTGTCAGATCAATCTTCTATAAAATCTCAGTTAAAAGAGTCAACTAAGGATAAGCAGGCTGGGGGTGTAGCTCAGTGGTAGAGTACTTACCTGGCATGTGCAAGGCCCCGGGTTCCATCCCTAACACACACACACACAAAGGCAAGCCAGCACTGGGGTTCCAGTAGTGCCCTAGATCTCTAGTCTTAAAAAACTAACCAGTAATCAGTTTTGTCCATGTTTTATAACAAGTCAACGATTCTCCTATGGGGAGCTGGGGAGGTAGCTCAGAGGTACAGAACTTGCCTAGTGAGGCCCTGGCCTCCATCCTTAGATACACACACAAATCTAGTCTCCTTTCATGCCAGAAGGATGGGGACGGCCATGACGATGGTGACTAACAGGTGAGAACAGTAACAGAGCCTAACAATATCTAACATTCACTCACTGTTCTAGGCCCTGTTTTTTAGACTCACGCCCTTCATCTTGACCACAGACCTATGAGCCAGGTACTTCTTTTATTAAATCCCAGACATGATTCTAGAACGCATTTTAGATAGCTCATCATTTTCATACGCCTACCTGGACAGTTTCAGAAACAACGGAGTGATGTCACAGTTTGGGCCTGCTGAGATGCACCCCTCTGGGTTACTCTTTTCGAGTCCAATTCAAATCAAACATTTGTAACCAAACAGAATTACTATGAAATCCCTAACGACTCAGCACTGGTGTGATAACAGCAAGAAGAGTGAGTTACTGATTTCCTATCTGTGCCCCAAACTTCAACATTCTTCTCTCCCCACCTCCAAGCCTGTGCTAGTAGAAGCTCCCAGACTTCTAGTTCTGGCACTCTCAGTATCTCAGAGATGTTTTCGTGGCATCTCTGGGACAAAAGAAATACAAAGAAGTCCTATTATTAAGTAGTCCTATTATTTGAGTAGTTGGCTCAAAATAGTATTTTTCCCCAAAAATTTAGTAGTCATTTGAAGAGATAATACAGTTGAAAAAAAAAAAAACCATAATGGCATTTTTATATAATCATGATTATTTATTAACAGAATAATGTACACCTGTTGGGCACTGTGTAACTTGTCAGATCTTGGAATTGGACACTATCATCTTCATTTTCTATTTTATAGGGTTTTCTGTGACACTTGTCTTTTTTTTTGTACATACTGGATTGAATGTCGGACCTTGCACATGCTACGTAAGACTCTAACATTGAGCTACATTCCCAGCTCTTTTCAAAATTTTTTATTTTGAAGCAGGGTCTCACTAAATGGCCAAGACTGATTTCCAAGCCGGGTGTGGTGGCGCAAGCCTGTAATCCCAGCACTTAGGGAGGCTGAGACAGAAGAATCACGAGTTCAAAGCCAGCCTCAGCAATGGCGACATGCTAAGCAACTCAGTGAGACTTTGTCTCTACATAAAAAACACACACACACACAAAATAGGGCTGGGGATGTAGCTCAGTGGTCGAGTGTCCCTGAGTTCAATCTCTCGATGTCCAACTTGTGATCCTCCTGCCTCAGCCTCCTGAGCAGCTAGGATTACAGGTGTGCACCACCTCTCACCATAGACACTTCCTCTTTAATCACAGCAATAACTAAAAACCCAGTTTTATAAGATACATCATCAAAGGAATGGAGTGATCTAATGTTGGAACCTTGGAGCTGCCTGGAGCTAGTAGGCTGTAGAGTGTCCACGAGATGTCACTCAGTCTCCCTCAAAAATTTAACCATCGCACGGCACCCCTGGGGCCTCAAGACATACCGTTTGGGAAACACAGAGATAGTGAGGAGCAGCAGCCTCAACAGAGCAAAGGGCTCTGCAGTCAATCACCCAGGCTGAGCCGACTCCAGGCCTCACTGTGGCATCTGGGGAAATGGTGCTCCACTCTTCATTTAAAATAGGCACATGATGGTGTAGGACCACACCTGCACACAGTAATGCACTGAGTGTTTATTAGCTATTAACACCATGACTGGTTAAAGCAAAAAATGAGAACACTCATCCCCACTAGGCTGGCTTTAGCAGAAGTGCTCCAGAGGGAACCCCAGGCTAGAGCCAAAAGGGTGAGACCCATCGTGACACCACGAGAAAGCACTGGGGCAGACGTGGAAGAGAGACAGGGGCGAACCTTACCAACTCTGAAAACCAAACCTCAAAGACGAGCCAGAAGAAAGGAACAAAGGACACACTGGACAACCTGAGAAAAATGCATAAAACGACATAGAGGATGCCATTACTTATCAGTAAAAACCCTGAGAGTAAGAGGATTAAATTCCCCATGGAGATTCAGACTGGCTGGCTAGATTAAAAACCAAACACAAGCAGCAGCACCCGAGGACATGTTCCCTACAGAACACTCACTTCACCGGTAAAGAGACACAGTAGAATGCAGCGATGGAAAAGGCTGTCACCCAAGGGGAAACCGAACGGCACCAGGAGCTACCCTCACATCACACAGAAGAGACAAGCCAGAGCTGTGGAGAGACAGAGAAGCTCACCTTCAGTGACTATGGGGTCAATTCAGCACAAGAAAGTGACAACTGTAAATATAGACACACACGCCATGCTGGACACCAATTACACAAAGCAAGCCTGAGCAGATATGAAGAGGGACAAGCTCCAAACAGCAATACACCGAGCCTCACAAGCCACCTGCATCCACACACAGCCCATCCAGACACAAAACGTCAGGAAAGTAAACTATACCATGGGCCAAATGGACCTCACAGACATCCTAGTCAAGAATGAAGAAGGATAAGAACATATATTTGAGAAAAGTGCCTAACAGAAAAATCTAAGACTTACACAGTAACTGAAATACAAATGGAATGAACAAATGTCTATGGAAAGAAAATTTACCAAAACTAATACAAAAAAAGAAATAGAAAATCTGATTAGCCCCAAGACTTTTAAACAAACCCGAGTTATAGCTGGGTGTGGTGGTGTGGCCTGCAGTCCCAGTAGCCAGGCAGGCTGGGGCAGGAGGGTCAACTGAGCCCTGGAGCTGGAGACCAGCCTGGCAACACAGCCAGACCCTGTCTCTAAGAAAAGAAAAAGGAAATCAAGTTATAAGTAAAAAAACTTCCCACAAAGTTAGTTCCAGGCCAAGAGGTCTTCATCAAAAATTATAGCAAACAAAGCCTTGCCTTGATATAGAAATCTGCCAGCCATGAGGACCGTTACAGGCTGATCTTATGCACAGATACGCATACAAAAATCCTCAACAAAATATTAGCGAATTTGACCAGAGTTTTACGAAAAGAAAAATACATTAAAACTGGTTATATTTATTCCAGATATGTAGGGTTAGTTAATAAATGTTATTGAACACAGTACCAAAGGAAAAAATCATGTATCAATAAAAAGATAAAAAGCATTTGATCAGTCAACATCCACCCACAATTTTTTAAAAAAGAAACATCAGTAAGCTTTAAAAAAGAGAGTCTTGCCCAGTGCGATGGCACACGCCTGTAATCCCAACAGCTCAGGAGGCTGAAGCAGAAGGATCGCAAGTTCAAAGCCAGCCTCGGCAACTTAGTCCTAAGTAACTCAGTGAGACCCTGGCTCGAAATAAAATACAAAAAAATGGAGGAGGGGAGCTGAGGATGTGGCTCAGTGGTTGAGCGCCCCTGGATTCACTCCCCAGTGCCACAAAAAAGGTCTTAATTTGATAAAGAATATTATAAAACCCAATAGCAAAACCCACATTTAATCATGAAGCGTGGCAAGCACAGGCAACAAGAAAGCTTCCTGCTCTGCACGAGTCTCAGGGACAGCTGTTGCTTTTTATAGTTGATAGTTACGTTGAAGGAATCCCAAACAAATCTATACATAAATTACTAACCTTAATACAGAATTTTAACAAAGTTGATAGATACAACGTCAGTAAACAAAAAACAGTTTACATACCTACAATAAACAGAAAATGGATTTCTTAGGCAACCGTACCACTGACATCAACCAAAATCAAATACCTGGGAGTGAATCTAACCAAAACATGTCAAAGTTCTATGTTCAACACTCTAAAACTGCTGGGGCTGGGGCTCAGTGGCGGAGTGCTTGCCTAGCACGTGTGAGGCACTGGGTTGAGCCCCAGCATCACATTAAAAAAATAATAAAGTTATTTAAAAAAATAATAACAATTCTAAAACACCCCTGAGGGTAATGAAAGTGACCCTTCATTGGGCATAGCTCAAGGCGGAGTGCTTGCCTAGCCAGTGCAAGGCCCTGGATTCAATGTCAGGGTTAAACAACAAAACAGAGCAACCTCAACAAAGGGAAGGCCACGCCCTGTGCACACGCCCCCCAAGAGATCCCCAGATTCAACGCCCTCCAAATCACAACTGCACAACTATTTCTGTGGAAACTGACAAACTTCTACTGAAGTGCATGCAGACAGACACAGAGGGCAAAGAGTGGCCAAAGCACCTTTGAGGAAGAACAACGCAAGGAGAAGCCCTCTCCTCCACACCGAGACTTGGGAACCACAGCAAGGTAGGAGGATGGGGAGCACAGGCACTCCACGCGGACAGCCACCTGACTACCAAGGAGTGGGGCCAGGCAGCAGCCCAAGGTCAGCTTTGCTTTGTTTTAAAGTTTCACTTGTTTATTTTCAGAGTGATTACATAATAGTGTAGATGCGACTAGAAATCTATGTGCAAAGAAAATATACAGCCCCCCCTGCCCACTCTGTAAAAAAGTCCATTCCAGGCCCGGCATGGTCTAAAAGCAGGGGAGCACCATAGCTGTGAGGTGATGGAAGGCCAGAGCCACAGGGGATGTGCAGGAAGGTTTCTTAAAGAGGCAATACACACCAAGGGAAAGGAGGAGGAAAGAAATATTTCAAAGTTAAGAAGCTTTCCTCATCAAAATGCACCACTGAAAGAGTAAAAAGGCGGGCTGGGGCTGTGGCTCAGTGGTGGAGCGCTTGCCTAGCATGCGTGAGGCACTGGTTTCAATCCTCAGCACCACATATAAATAATAAATGAATAAAATAAAGATCCATCAACAACTAAAAAAAAAATTTTAAAAAAAGAGTAAAAAGGCAAGCCAGGGGAATAGATATTTTTAATATATAGAACTAAAAAAGCTTATATTCACAATATATAAATAACTTCTACAAGCCTCTAGGAAAAACAGGAAAAAATCAGCAGACACTTTACCAGGCATATCCAAATGGTCGGTATCCATCATTAGTCACCAGAGAAATCCCCACTGATGAGAAACCACTAGCATGTGTGAGAATTTCTGAAATTAGAAAGACAGCTGATTCCAAGTATAAATAAGAATACGACCAGAAGGATCTCTTGTACACTGCTAACTAGACTGAAAATTGGCACAATCACTTTGGAAAGCTACCTCACATCTGTTAAATTTGAGTACCTACATATCCTAACACCTGGAAATTCCATTTCTACACACAAAGCCAACAAATTTGTGCACATGAACATCTATAACTACAACACCCTTCCTCCCAATGTCCATCAATAGTGGAATAGAAAAATTGCAGGACATTCATACAATGGAATACTATGCAGCAATGAAAATAAACGACAGAGCCGGGCGCAGTGGCACAAGCCTGTAATCCCAGCACTTTGGAAGGCTGATACAGGAGAATCACGAGTTCAAAGCCAGCCTCAGCAATGGTGAGGCGCTAAGCAACTCAGTGAGACTCTGTCTCTCCATAAAAACACAAAATAGGGCTGGGGATGTGGCTCAGTGGTCAAGTGCCCCTGAGTTCAATCTCTAGTACCAAAACACAAAAAAAGAAAAGAAATGACAGTACAGTCCCATGAAACTTACATCATGTTGTGGGGGCAGGAGGGGGAGCCAGACACAAAGTAATATACATGTAATATACATTCTGTAATTCCACTGTATGGAGTTTAAAAAAGAATCAAGTAAAACCAACACATAAGGAGGTGCTTATCATAAAATCACCTTAGGTGACAGGGGAAAAGGGCAGCAATTGGGACACAGGAAGGCTGATGAAGGACTGGAGAGATGCTGTTTTTGGAGCTGGATGATGGTTATATGGCAGTTCATATTATAAAAATCCACCATGCTCTATTTTTTTTTTTTTGCTTTGTACACTCTGGATGTATTAAGTTTTACAAATAAAAAGTTTTTAAAAGCACAAATAAAGTCCTTTAAAACAGTCACATACTGTTTTGTCATTTTTAGTACTAAAGTTTAACACTATAAAGTCAGTAGGGCCAGTAGTGCTAAAGTTCACAAAACCATAAAAGGAACTTTTCCTAATCATATGTAAGTTCTTCTTTCAAATACTAACAAGACATAAGCAAGCACGACATCAGAGGAATGTACAAGAAGAGCCATGTAAATACTCTGCCACTCTGTACCTGACACATCACTCCTATACGAGCCACCATTCTATAGCTAAATGTTATTTCTTCACAATTATTAGTGTATCAGAAAAAAATCCAATCAAAACCAGCTTATCCACCGTAGCGACTGTGACACCATTGTAATAACTTGAAACAATCGTATTTCAAATGTTAGATGGGTTTGGTCCCCCTTTGGTGTTATCTTCTGTTAAGAAAAACTTAATACAGTTTCTTTCATAATCTTTTGCCCTCTGCTGGTGGGAATGTTTCTATTTTCATGCATTTCCCATTTAGATAAAAATGCTATCTATTGAATAGTGTCTCAGAGTCACAAATGAACTGAGATTCTTTTAGGAAGCAAATAATAAAAAGCACATTACAAGATAGCCTGTTTAACAGTGCTGCAGTCAAACTTCCTCTGATGAATGAAAACTGATGGTAAAAAATACATTTTGACAATTTACTACTTCAGAAAAATTGTTCTATAACCATAATACATTTAAAACCCCTACAAATCAGTAAATAGCACATCCATTTTTAAAACGAATAAAAGATACAAAGTAGTAATTGACAGAAAAAAATCACAATGGCTAAAAAACATGGAAAATACAAAACATTAATAACAACCAGAGAATGCTGAGGGCCAGGTGAAGCTCAGGGCTGGAGCACCTGCCTGGCATGCACGTGGCTTTGGGGTCAATCCCCAGCACCAAGAAAAAGTAGAAAAATAAAGTTGATTAAAACCTAATATATTTTCCTGCAGCTTGGCAAAAATTAAAAAGATCAAGAATATCCAATGCTGATGTGGGTGTAGGAAAATAAAAGTACTTATGTATCTATGGTAGGAGTGCAAAATGGGACAAACTTTTTGGATGGTAAAATGTTCGACAGTATCTGCAAAATTATAAATACACACACATACCCTAACACCCAGCAAACTCATTTTTTGATTGGTGGATTACGGTTTGCCTAATAAGGGAATTCCTTGTGATACACTCAGAGATGCCCACTCAAAATTTGGTTTGTTTCATTCCTTTGTACCCCTACTTCTTCTCCTCTCCTCCCTCGAGTCTCCTGGTCTATTTTCATAAGGTCCTTTTTTCTTTCCTTTCTTCTCTGTAGCTTCCATGTGAGAGAAAACATATGACCCTTGATTTTTCTGGTTCTGACTAATTTCACTTGGCATAATGTTCTCCAGTTCCACCCTTTTCCCTGCAAATGACATTTTATTTTTCTTTATGGCTCAATAAAATCCCATTGTGTATAGATACGCCGTATTATCCAGTCAGCTGTTGGACACCGAAGCAGATTCCTTAGTTTGGCTATTGTGAGTCGTGCTACTATAAACAGGAATGCAGGTATCACTGTAGTACGCTAATTCTTTTGGATAAATATCCAGGAGCAGTATAGCTGGGTCATATGATGGTTCTGTTTCCAGTCTGAGAATCCTCCTTACTAATCTCCACAATGGCTATAGTACTTTACAATCCCACCACAGACAGGGTCTATGTTTCTAAGGGTCTCCCTAAATTGCTGAGGCTGGCCTTGAACTTGTAGTCCTCCTGCTTCTGCCTCAAGTTAACAGGAGTGTGCCTAGGAGCCCCACATATTTGTATCCTCAATGTCTGCCACTCTGACTAGAGACAGATGAAATCTCAGTGTAGTTAGATTTGCATCTCCCTGATTGTGAAAGGTGTTGAATATTTTTTCAGGTATTCATCATTTGAATTTCAGAAATCTCATTTTTAAGATGTATTCTATGGGGCTGGGGCGGCAGCTCAGTGGTAGAGCACTTGCCTACCATGCGTGAGGCACTGGGTTCGATCCTCAGCACCACATATAAATAATAAAAAAAAAATAAAGATCCATCAACAACTAAAAAAAAAATATTAAAAAAAAAAAGATGTATTCTATGAGCTGGGCATTGTGACACATGCCTATAATCCCTGTTACTCAGGAGGCTGAAGCAGGAGGATCTCAAGTTTGAGGTCAGCCTGGGCAACTTAAGGAGATCCTGTCTCAAAATAAAATTTAAAAAACAAAGGACTGGAGAAGTAGCTGAGTGCTTGCCTAGCAAATGGGAAGCTCTGAGTTCAAACCCAAGTACTACCAAAAAAAAAATCTAACCTATGAAAATATTAGTGTAAGTATATAAAGATACATTCAGACACATTCATCAGGTTATTTACTGGAACACCAGCATGGAAGAATGAGTAAGTAAATTTTGGTATACACATATAATAGAACATCAAGCACTCATTTCTTAGGGGGGGATGCCAGGGATTGAATTCAGGGGCAATCAACCAATGAGCCACATCCTCAACCCTATTTTGTATTTTATTTAGAGGCAGGACGTCATGAGTTGTTTAGCAACTCGCTTTTGGTGAGGCTGGCTTTGAACTTGCGATCCTCCTGCTTCAGCCTCCTGAGCTGCTGGGATTATGGGCCACTGTGCCCAGCTCAAGCACCCATTTTTAATGTCAATTTTATTTGTTTTTGCATTACTGGTGATTGAACCAGGGCCTCGCATGCTAGGCCAGTGCTCTACCACTGAGCTCCCTCCTCAGCCAAAGCACTCATTTTTTTGTTTTGTTTTGTTTTTGGGGGGTACCCCTAAATTTTTTGAATTTAGGGGCACTCGACCACTGAGCCACATCCCCAGCCCTATTTTGCAAAGCCCTCATTTTTACACTCAGGAAATCTTTGGGTACCAATTTGTGTCCAACATGTATTACTAAATAATGAAATTTAGTTGCAGAAAAGTGTACATAGCATTCCATCTTTATTTCTGAAAAGAATTCAGATATGGGGCTGGGACTGTGGCTCAGTGGTAGAGCGCTTGCCTCGCATGCGTGAGGCCCTGGGTTTGATCCTCAGCACCACATAAAAATAAATAAATAAAGATATTAAAAAAATATTTAAAAAAAAGAATTCAGATATGTATATGTGCATGCAAAAAAAAAAAAAAAAAAAAGCCTTCATCTATACACAACAAATCCTTAACAGTGACAATCTCTGGAAGAAGGGAGTATGGTTTGTAGATGTGTAAAGGTGATCCCACCTTTTACCTAATACTCTTTAGTGTTTGGATTCATTTTAAGGAGCACACATTAATGTTTACTAAATAAATTAACAAGTATTTAATAAAACGTTTATTGAGTTTTTCCTTCTCTCTCCCTTTTTACACTGGGGATCGACCTCAGGCTTCACCCATGCTGTCACGGAGCTACATCCCAGCCCTGGGTTTTTCCTTGAACTAACTTGTTTTGAATTGCTTTATCATCAGAATGACTATTCCGATCTAGGGATGTAGCTCCGTGGTGGACCATTTGCCTAGCATGCATAAGGCCTGGAGTTCAAACCCCAGCACTTCAGAAAGCAAGAAAGAAAGGTAGGTTGGCTGGTTGTTTTGAAATTCATAACCTAGACAAAGCATTTTAATGAAGAATGTAATAACAGAACAGGTGGTGGAGTTAACCGTGAAAACCCACCTGCACTATATCCAAAACCATGCCGGCTGAAACCGTCCCAAAACCTGCCAGCAGAAACGGCACCAGGATCTGCAAGGCCATGATGCCACTGGATTCCTTGGGCAATGTTTGGTTTGTTTCCACAATGACATCCTCGTCACCGTCACTGGACACGTCCTCACCCTGCAGCATGGCAGTCGTTTCCGAGGCCTCTCTCCCATCACAGTAATTGTAGTTGGCATAGTCGTCATACTTTTGACTACAGTTTGATGGCGCATGCCCGCTGCTGCCGTGGAAAGACTGCTCGGAGAAACCATGGTACTCCATGTGTTGCTCAGACCTGCTGCTAAATGTCTGTGTCGCCCCTGATGATCCATCCTGCCAAAGGCTGTTGGCTTGTTTGCGCCTATCTTCCTGGTTTTTCTGGTAAATGACTGGAACCATACTCAACAGTAAGTTTAAGAACTTGTCAGACTGAATTGTATTTAAATGTAAAGTCCAATCAACAAAACCTTCTCCACTACTGAAACCACCACTTGTTTTACTGGTAATAAATCTTCCTTTACTATTAGTCATATTGTCATCACAAAAGTCCCTGCACTCCTTAGATCTCAGGCTCCGTGACCATAGCAGATGAACCAGAACTGCACAAACACTTGCTTAGATTAAGTTGTTGATTTCATTGTTAGGAAATGTTTCCTCCACTAATCAAGGATGTTCAGAAGTTCCACCTGGGAATTGGATCTGCAAGGGAAAAAAAAAAGAAAGAAGAAAACAATTTAAAAATCAGGTTAACTGTCCTGATACTTAGATTTGCATAGTTAAAAGTATAAAACACATCTTAACCAGCCTGAGGCACTCCCTCTGTACTCCGTGAGCCAGAAACAACTGTTCTGTGCCATCCAATTGCTTTGCATATAAAAACTAAACGCAGAGTTACTTTTTGTGCTCAATCTTGGATAAAAGCATTTCTTATTTTTGCATGCTTTATGTAATTAATCCCCATGTAAGTTCTTTGACTGCCTCTGACGTTCCACAGTAGATAAACTTATGAAATAAAGTGATAGCTTCTATTATAGTAAAGGACCCAATCAAATTGCACCAACTCTTTACACAGATCCATACACAATGAAAGATAGATAGCATTTATTATACTTCAAACATTAAATAATAATCCATATTACTTTATTTACAACTTAGTAAACATTTGGTTCTTAAAATATGAAGAAACAACAATGATGTCTACCGTAACAATGCCTCGTAGACATCCTGAACAAGTACACATGTAAAATTAGGTTACAGTCATAGCTGGAGTTCTGACATACAAAAACATTCCTTATAATTGACTTAAGAGAATATAATCCTTCTATTATTTAGGAAATAACCCAACTGATAAAAGGGATTACAAAGATTCACTTGATCACCATTTGCAAGCCAACCACAGCAAAGCTTGGAAGGCACTTCTGTACTTCTCAAAGTTGGCTGTGACCCTTATTTCCAGAAAAGGCCCCTGACTGGCTGCCACTCACCAAGTACTCTCTAAAGAGACACAGAAACACACTGAAGGTAGTCAGAGTGATGGGCACCGAAGCTACAGAGCCACGCACCACCTGCACAGGTAGAAAGCCTGACTATTTGCACAAATGCTGCCTTAGCTGGAGAGGCTTTCAAAGCTATCAACTAAAACGGGTCTAAAGGCCTCGGGCTGTCTCTTACCAACACCCAGGCCAGTCCCAAGATCAAGACATTGGCACTCATTTGATAAAGGATAGGTGGCCCTACCGCCTATGGGACTGCTTATCTACCCGGCTAGACCAAGAATTGCTGCCACTAGTACTGATGATTTTAAGGCAATTGCATTATTCAATGTGTTTGTTTTTAGTGCCTTAGAGCATCTACCTCCTTTCCTGGATAGGAAGAGTAACAGGGATCCATGGAAAAGGGAGAAAGAGGTGGGGCTGTGTAGGCCCAAGGGCTTCCCTCTGATTTCGGAGGAGTCTGGGAATGCCTACCAGGGAATTCTTAGACTATACATTCTAGGACCCCAGACCTACTGGCTAAGAATATCTATGTTTGAGGCCCACATTTTTTTTAAACTTCCCCAAGTGATTATGGCACAAACTTCCTAAGGACCTGGGCTGAGAAGGTAATGAGTAGGTTAAATGCTGCTGTTGGCCCTCCACACCTGCAGGTGCCCTGTCCAGGAATTCAACCAATCCCAGATGGAAAATGTTTTTAAATGCATTGTGCTGAATACGTAGGACTGTTGCTTCTTCTCATTTCCTAAACGAGACAGTAGAAAACTTACATAGCATTTACACTGTGGTAGGCACTATAATCTAGAGGTAACAAAGCATAGGCTTGAATGTGTATTGGTTATATGCAAATACTATACCATTTCGTATGAGGACTTGAACATCCACAGGTTTTGGTATCTATGGGGAATCCTGGAACCAGTTCCCCACAGACGCCAAAGGGTGGCTGAACTTGCCATTTTTGTCCCTTACAGAATGATCAGTGTACAGTGAAAATTCATGTTTAAAGAAAATCACATGAATGGAACCAGTGGAGATAAAACTAAGTACTAGGTAAAGACCAGGATATCTGTCTGAGAGCCCTCTATGTAAGGGAAGGCTCAGCTACACATCTAGAATGTCAGAGATCCCTGCAGCCATACATGAGTTAGACTGGGTGGTTTTTATTCCTTCAACTCATTTGCCTTTTTAAAAATAGTGAGCATTTCACTGCCTCAGAGAAGTCTTTAATCAAATAAAATGCAAACCAAACCCCAAGATCTATTCCACCAAAGGACCATCAATGGGCAATTTCTTCCTCTTGAAACAGAATTACCAGGCTGATGAAGGTGCAAATGGCAGAGAAAGGCAGCTACACAAGAAGGCAGGAGGGCATCTTCCTCTCTTGATTCAGCCAACCTAAAGTTCAGAAAGCACTAAATGTGCTCATGACACTTGCCCACGACAACGCCAAACAGAAAAAATGGGGAAGAAACGGAAAAGGGGGAATTTCCCAAGATGCGTCATCTCTCAGAATATCTCAGGATGTGACTAAGCAGAGTCCACAGGAGTTGGCCGATGGGATCCAGATGTGCAGACACATCTGCTCACGCTCCTACTCCTAGCATTCCTACTTCATCATAAGCCATTCAGAAGGTTGGATGGAGAGGTGAGCTCTCAACCGGAGCCACTGTGCACGGAGACCACACAAATTTGTAAAAGAGAGCTTCTCTGAGCGGAGCCTTAGGCTAGACTTCAGTCCCTGTTCCATCCCTTCACCCAAGCACCCTTGCAGTGAAAGAGCCCTACAACCCTGTACATCAGAGTGAGCCACTGGGCAAAAACATTAAACCATGCTTCAAGAACATGACATACATGTGGCGGGCAGATGTTTTCATTATTGCTTGCTCAATATCTTTCCTCAATTTTTTAGCCAATGGTATCTCTATTTCCTGTGGGAAACTGTCCTTTCCTGCTCCAGGAGATTCTGGTAAGCCTTTCGATTACAATGGAAACTTTCCAGACCACACTAATGACAAGTGGCTTACCAAGGACCTGAGGCACAGGCACTGACTTCCTTAACAAGAGTCCCAAAGCGCAAGAAATAAAAGCAACGATCAGTAAGTGGGATGACATTGAATTAAAAGGCAAAGAACAGCAAAGAAAAGAACATAAAGACAGAGTCTATGGAATGGGAGATCTTGGCCACTTGTGCATCAGACAAGGGATTAATATCCAGAATATATAAAGAAATCAAAGAACTTAACACCAAAAAAAAAAAAACAAAAAACCATCCAATTAATCAATGGACAAAAGAACTAACACACTTCTCAAAAGAAGAAATAAAAAATGGCCAACATATATATGAAAAAGGTTCAATATCTCTAGCAATCAGGGAAATACAAATCAAAACTACACTGAGATTGCACCTTGCTCCAGTCGGAATAGCAATTACCAAGAATACAAATAACAACAAATGCTGGTGAGGATGTGGGGGGAAAGACTCATACCTTGTCAGTGAGAATGCAAATTAGTACAACCACTCCAGAAAGCAGGAGAGAGAGTAAAAAAAAAAAATGAATGGAAGCACCATTTGACCCAATTATCCCACTCCTCAGTATACCCAAAGGACTTCCAATCAGCATACTACAGTGATCTAGCCGCATCCATGTTTATAGCAGTGAGATTCACAGTGACCAAGTTATGGAACCAGCCTGGGTGCCCGTTAACAGACATATGGATAATGAAAATGTGGCCTGTATGCACAATGGAGTTTTACTCAGTCAAAAGAAAAATGAAATTATTCCATTTGCTGGTAAATGGATGGAACTGGAGAACATCATGCCAAGTGAAATAAGCCAGACTCAAAGTCAAGGATCAAATGTTTTCTCATATGCAGAAGCTAGATCAAAATAAAGGGGAAAAAATCCCATGAACATAGAAGAAGGAGTAGAGGAAGGATACTGAAGGAGAGGGAAGAGGGGCAGGAAAGGGAGGAAGACTGAAATGACACTCACCAAACCATCCTAGGTGAATATATGAACGTACCACAGTGCATTTCGCCTTTATGTGTATCTATAATGCACTAATTTAAAAACTATAAATACATAGAAGAAAGACTAGTAGAACAGAAGAAAGGGAACAAAGGGAGGGAGGGAAGGGGAAAGAAAGTGCTGGGGCTGAATTGGAGCAAATTATACTCCACGCGTGCATAATTATGTCAAAATGAACCCCATATTATATATAACTGTAATGTACTGGTAAACAAATTTTTTTAAAAGGAGGACCTGAGCCTTCCCTGGAATTTCATACATTTGTTGCCTACCATTTCCTGAGAGCCTACAGAGGCTGGCGCTGCAGGGGTTGAGGAAACAGGCAGAGTTCCTGTTCTAGTGGGTTTCACCTTGTAACGGGAAAGGAAAACAACCGGGCGAATGAGTACCTGAGTCCATCTGGAGAAAGGCCATGAAGGAAACAGTTAATTTAACAAAAAATGAATGACTGACAGGGCTATTTTAGAGGGGAGGGCCTCTGGAGGAGAGTTCTCACCGCCCTTGGCACGACATAATTCTGAAGCTGTCACAAAGCTCACAAAGCTCCTCCCACCCCACCACCATCACTTGTAGGGAAACCCACCTGCATTAGAAGAGGATCTACAGAAAGACGCAGAGCTCCATGCCATTTATTTAAAGCCCATCCCTTCCCCATTATGCAGCCTATCAATCTCCACTGTTGAAGCCACTCTGAGGTCTTTCTTTCCTGTGTTTTGTTTTGTTTTTTAAATGCAGTTTGGAAGTACTACAAATAGAATTAATCCAAGAGAAAGGGCAAAACAGTAATTGTCCTTCAACAAGCGTGTGCTGTGGACCACATATCACCATCCTTCTCTGAGAAAATGTGTCTGTTTTTCCTTTATCCTTCATTTCATCCAGCTAATGAGTGGTCATCAGTTATTCCAATGCTTGATTACTGACAAAGTCTACTATTTCCTCAAGGAATCCTTTAACTTTCTTCCTTTAAAGAAATCACTTAAAGCCAGGCGTGGTGGCCCACACAGTTTGAGAGGCTGAGGCAGGAGGATAGTGAGTTCAAAGCCAGCCTCAGCAACTTAGGGAGGCCCTAAGTAACTCAGTGATACCAGGTCTCTAAATAAAATACAAAAAAGGGCTGGGGATGTGGCTCAGTGGGTGAGCATCCCTGGATAAGGAAGGAAAGGAAGAAAAGGAGGAAAGTAAGGAAGGAAAGAACCACTTAGAAACTCTTTTTATTGGATCATGGATTACAATCAAAATAGCTTTATGGTTGAATTAAAATAAGTAATATACATAAGTACTATTAAAAAATCAGTTGTCCTATATGTTATTCATTCATGAATAAGTAAAAATTTTAAAAATAAGAAAACAGAATTGGTCAAAGTTTCCCCTGGCTGAAGGTGCTCCTGCTCAGGCATGTCAGTAGAGATTTTTATGGGTCTTTGTTTAGCTACTTAGCAGGTTCTACTAATCTAACACTCACATAGCTAAGAACCACCTGGCTCTTCAAAACTTTCATAGAATGGTTTAGGTTTAAATCCTGAACTCTTTGTAAATTATACAACAGATCTGTAGGAAGAAAGAAATCATGACTTTATTCACTAACGGCCAATATTTGCACAGGCAGGACTTTAAAAAAATATGTGCAACAGGTACAGCAAGTAGAGTGGTTAAAATTGTGGCTTGGGAGCCGGGCGCAGTGGCTCAAGCCTGTAATCCCAGCACTTTGGGAGGCTGAGACAGGAGAATCGTGAGTTCAAAGCCAGCCTCAGCAATGGCGAGGCGCTAAGCAACTCAGTGAGACCCTGTCTCTACATAAAACACAAAATAAGGCTGGGGATGTGGCTCAGTGGTCGAGTGCCCCTGCATTCAATCTCTAGTACCAAAAAAAACCAAAACTGTGGCTTGGGGTTATATCAACACTCCCATGTTTATTTCAGCATTATTCACAAGAGCAAGATCTGGACACGAGCTAAGTGTTCATTAATGGATGAATAGATAAAGAAAACGTGGTATACATATATGAGGGACTAGGATACAGCCTACAAAAAGGAAATTCTGTCATTCATGACATGGATGGAGAAGACATCATTCTAAGTGAAATAAGCCAGGCACAGAAAGACAAATACTTCATGATATCTCTAACATGTAGATTCTAAGAGAGTTGATCTCAGAGAGAGTAAAATAGTAACAACCAGAGACTGGGGGCAGAGGGGTAAGAGGAAGGGATAGAGAAAAGGAAGATGTTGATCAAAGGGTACAAAGTTTTCAGTCAGGCTAGAAGAATAAGTCTCAGTGACATTGTAGTGCGTGGTAATGCATGTTTCAAAACTGCTTAAAGAGCCAGGTGTGGTGGCGCTTGCCTATAATCCCAGCACTTAGGGAGGCTGAGACAGGAGAATCACAAGTTCAAAGCCAGCCTCAGCATGGCGAGGTGCTGAACAACTCAGTGAGACCCGGTCTTTACATAAAACACAAAAAAAATAGGGCTGGGGATGTGGCTCAGTGGTCAGGTATCCCTGAGTTCAATTCATCCATGCGAGGCAAGTGCTGTACCGCTGTGCTACAATCCCAGCCCCAAGGATAGTTTTTTTTTTAACCTTTATTTTATTTATTTATTTTTATGTGGTGCTGAGGATTGAACTCAGTGCCTCACACATTCGAGACAAATGCTCTACCACTGAGCCACAACCCCAGCTCAAGGACAGATTTTTAATGTTCTCTACACACACACACAAACACACACACAAACAAGGTGATGAGGTGATGGATATATCAGCTTCACTGAATTTTTCTACAATGTATACATAGATCAAAACATCACATTAAAATCCATAAAAACAATTATTTAAAAATAAACATTATCTAAAGAACGTCAATAAAAATGCCAGGCAGAAAGCCAGGTATGGTGGCCACACACCCACCTGTAATTCCATCAACTGGGGAGGATGAGTCAGGAGGACAGCAAGTTCAAGGCCAGCTTAGACAACTTGGTGAGACCCTGTCTCAAAAAAATAAAATAAAAAAGGTCTGAGGATGTAGCTCAGTAGTAGAGCACTTGCCTAGCATGTTCCAGGCCCTGGGTTCAGTCCCCTTGTACTACAAAAAAAAAAAAAAAAAGACAATCTTAGGTTGAGCTGGCTGTATCAAATGTTGTTATTTAGCAGTTCCATACTTTGAACCATAAGCACCAACAGCAGCACCCGGGAGCTTGTTAGAAATGCTCCCACCCCAAACCCAACTTATCCACTAAATCAAAATCTGCACTTTTAATAGTATCTCAAATGATTGGTACACATATGAAAATTTGTCAGAACCTTGGGAAACAACTTGGCATTACTAAAGTTAGAGCCACGTGCCCTACAATCCAGAAACCCCACCCCAGCAACGGCCCTGGAGAATCTTGCACTGCCCCCTAGAGGACACCAGAAGATGGTTTCCGTGACACTGTTCTCACCAACAAAAAAATGAAATTAATCCGTGAGGGGAGAGATCGTGGCATAATTTGTACAACGGAATATAAAAAGGAGGGCACGACAAACACAAGCTGCTAAGAGGTGCAGGAGCACTCCCCACACCTCAACCCCTCCCTTCCCTCTTTTCCCATCCTATGGTGATGAAGCATGCCCGCGGAGCACGCGGCCTCGGTGGTTGTAACCTCCGGGGTGATTGGTCCGAGGACCCTATGTAAGTCTCTGTACTCCTGGATTAAACGTCTTGCTCTGGCAGAGCAGTATTACCTACCCTCAGAGTCTGGGTGGAGTGACTCCGCGGACCGTCACCCCTAACCTAGTCCCATGAGACCCCACTTCTCTTCCCCGAAGACCCCTTTTTGTCTCCCGGGACCCCAAAGCCTCATCCTGTGAGACCCCACGTCGTCTTCCCCGAAGACCCTTTTTCGTCTCTCAGGACCCCAACTCCTCGAGGAGACCCACGAGGTACGACTTCAGACAACAGAGAGGCGACATGGGGGAAGTGGTGCAAAAGCTCAGTGGGGACCGAGAAGGTGCTGCCCGTGTCCTAAGGTCGGTGCTGTTCACCGTGGCCCTGTAAGTTGTGCGTGTAGGTTACAAGCATGATTCAGCAGGATGATGTCATTTTTACTATTACTCCTGATTTTTGCTGCTCTCTAGAACAGGACCATTCTCCCTCCACAGAAGGGTGACGCTTCCTCTCTAGGGTGTCAGGTCTAGCCATGCCAATATTAAGGCCAACGAAGGGCAGCGGGAACAACCCAGGTACATCGCCTTTCCAGTCTTTGACAGTGGCACGTCCTAGGCACTTGCTGCTGCTTCAGACTGGGTTCCGGGATGAGGACACACGGAGAGGGCAGGCGCCAGAGCCGACTGCTGCACACAGAGGCACAGAACAGAGAAATGATAACTCAGGCTCCTGCCCTGAAAGGTGCTCAGAGTGTGGACTTTCTGGTTGCCACAGCGTTACCTGACAAAAGCTAGCCCCCAAAGCATCTATTTTTTAAAAGGATCTGCCTGCCAGACTCCTACCCAGTTTAGGAGGGTCTGACATCCTGAGTGCTTGGAGGCCCCAGTCTACAGTCAAGGAGTTTTAAAACAGTGGTTTCCAAACATGTGAATCTCAAACAGAAATTTTTCCTCCCAAATGTTACCAAGTTTAAATAAATACAATCTTCCCCTAAAAACTAAGCAAACATTTTAACATCAAAAAATGTGGCTCAAGCCTGTAATCCCAGCACTTAGGGAGGCTGAGACAGGAGAATTGCGAGTTCAAAGCCAGCCTCAGCAACGATGAGGCGCTAAGCAACTCAGTGAGACCCTGTCTCTACATAAAACACAAACTAGGGCTGGGATGTGGCTCAGTGGTCGAGTGCCCCTGAGTTCAATCCCCAGTACCAAAAAAAAAAAAAAAAAAAATGTAGAAAAGACAAAACCTCAGACTAAAGAGCAGCCCTTTCCACGGAGTACATTTGGATTTATGGAAAGAGCCATTCCAGGTTCCCTGTGAAAACCTTGTTGTGGTTGGGCCAGAGGGTGTGTGACTTAAAGGGGAAGAAACTAATAGGAGGCACTCCTTTATGAATTCAACTAGTTATAAGAATTCAACATTGGTGCTAAAATTGCTTAATTTTTAAAAAGTTAAGGAAAAGAAGTGTACTGTACATGTGTTTACTAAGTCAGAATCTTAAGAGAAAATTGCCAATATACCTGAGGAGTTATTTTGTTCCACTTCAAAGGTTAAATAATACTTAGAATATCCAGCAAAGTCTGGGCATGGTGGCGCACAGCCGTAATCCTAGTGGCTTGGGAGGCTGAAGCAGGAGGATCACAAGTTCAAAGCCAGCCTCAGCAACTTAGTGAGGCCTTGTCTCTAAATATAAAAAAGGGCTGGGGATGTGGCTCAGTGGCCAAGTGCCTGAGTTCAACACCCAGTATCTAAAAAAAAAAAAAAATCCAGCAAAGCTGTATTGGCAGGTATAAATTGTGCCTAATCACTCAGAAAGGTATGAATGGTAATTTAACATTTCACAATAATAAATAAGAGTTTGGATATAATCTATTACCAGTAATTATCACATTTGGTCAAAACTTTAAAAACATGTTGAATTGGTTTTTTATATTTGTATCAATATACTAAAAACCACTGTCCCATCACATCCCCAGAGGCACACAGCAACACACACGTCAGTCATATTTTGATTATTGCCTGTTCTTCCTTTTGCCATTCTGCAAGCATGCTTTCTGCTCCTTTCATTTCCTCTGTGTCTTATGTTTCTTTTTGTTATTAAATGCACATAATCACAAAACATGTTACTTAGTCAACTAAATTAGCTTTTAGAAAGGCCGTGCCAAACAAAGCTGCACCTTAGCTGACATTGTACAAATTATTTTCTTGTTTGATAAATTGTTTTTATTCCTTTGAATAATACTCAGTACTTTATTGTATAAAAGATTCATAAAGGTAAGGACGATGCTCATTCCACTCAAGCAGCAAGATGATTCTCTGGCTCCTCAATTTTCTTTAATTATTTTCATTTAAAAATTCAAATCTGAATAAAAGTTCAGTCTTCACCAATTTCCCTCAATGACGAACTCTCTTTTTAAAAACTAAAGGTAAAAGGGGTCATGCAGGGTCTCATACATGTTAGCCAAGTACTCTACCACTGAGCTACATCCCCAGCGCTTTTTTATCTTTGAGATCACTAAATTGCCCCTGCTGGCCTTGAACTTGCAATTCTCCTGTCTCAGCCTCCTGAGAAGCTGGGATTATAGATATGCTCCACCATACCCAGCTAACTTCTCTCATTTCAAAGAGAAAAATTAAAAGTCCCAGCAGCCTATTAGACATTAGTTGTATCATCTGAACTACTTAGCTTCTTTATTTCTAATTTTAAAAATCCCTCTTGCCTAAAGAATCTACCATTAGATCACCTGTCTCAGCACATATTCCAAAGAGTTCCTCCCTTTGGTTTCCATGAGAACGTTATCAGAACCTGTGGGGACCATGAATCTTGATAATGGAATCATACTGAATAATTCTCTTCTCCATCTCAACTAGCTCTAAGCTATTACGAAATCATTTTTAGCCCTTTGATTTCATTATTCTCATCAACAGGGCTTCTGAGAAGAACCTTGACTTTATTGGCTTAAACTGGAAGCTTTCTGCCTGAACTCAACTCAGTTTCATTTAGGGCAACAGGTAGTGACGTCAAACATTTCTGACAAATGGGGAAAATGAGAGAAGAGTGGAAGGGCAATTAACCTCCACATACCCAGATTGCTTATAAAACTGGTGGCCTCGACCCTGCACAAACGGAAGTTTGAGCAGTCCTGGGCATGATTCAGCTACTGATACCCAGAAGCTAGCAGAACTCCAGGAAACCATCACTCACGAAGGTCGCCCACTGAGGAAAGAGTAATGTCATAAAAGGTATCAATCCTAACATTTCTTCATGCCTAAGAGATAGCTGAATGTTTGCAAAGAATTTGTTTAAGCCTGCAGAAATAATAGAAATAATAGTGGGAATAATAAGTCCTGTGTATATAATAAGTCCTCAAAATGTGTCATAATATTCCAAACGACAGGAGACCCAGAGCAGCTCATTTAATTCTCAGAATAACAACCTCCCCACTTTCAAATAAATGAATAGTGAATTATTCTTACAGAATCTTTCTTTGGAAGAAAGATACACCAAGAAAAAGCCAAAAGCTGGGTGTGGTAGCCTGCACTTATGGTCCCAGCTACCAGGGAAGCTGAGGCAGGAGGATTGCCTAAGCCCAGGAGTTACAGACCAGCCTGGGCAACCCAGTGATACAATCTCAAAAACAGAAAACAAACAAAATGAACAAGCCAGTGGATCAGCTAAGATGCAATCAACTGTTTAAGCAACTCTACCTACTGGGGAAATATTGACAGACTAAATATGGTAGGTGTCCAAAGAACAAGGTGTACTGCTTGACACAGTACAGTGTATTCTCCCAGTGCCACCAGGTAGATCCTATCTAGCCCCCATCAAAACCAACCAAAAAGTGAACAATAACTCAATCATGGAAATAAGGATTTGATTAAATGATAGCAACACACAAGCAGTTTTATAATCTAGGAAGCAGTTGCCGTAAGTTTTTGTGCTACTATTTGAAACAGAACAAAGAAGGACTGGAGGGCAAACAAGCTGAACCAGAGAGCTGTTCTGAAGTTGAGGAATTGCCTTCAAACAACAGAAAGGGTGTTTCCCCTACTCCATCGCAAACATTTCTTATGTATATTAAAAAAAAAAAATTTTTAAACTACTAATGATCCTCTTACAACTGACACATAAAATTCATTAATTTCCTTCAAACTGTCTCAGAAAACATTACTTCCTCCTCACTACCACTACATAAAATCACATGAAATTTTATTTAGGAATTTTGTATATATACAGATACACATACACAACCTTGACACTGGAAAACTGCTTATTTTTGCTTTTTCTTTAGTAGAGATCAAGCCACCTGTTTTTCAGCAGCAAGGAAACAGCTACATCTGAGTCTCAAATCTTATGATCAACTTATTCACCTAATAGTATATTCCTATTCTGGTATGATTTTGTACTTCCATTTTTTTAACTCAATACTTTTTGTAGGAGTTTTTATGAGCTGACACAATTGTGTAACAAGATAAAGTACATAGGAATAAAACATACATTTCCTTAACTGTTTCTCTAGCACTTATAAATCTGAAATCATATTTAGAAATGAAGCAACTATAGTTCATTAGCATTTCAGATGAGTACAAATTATTTGGAACTCATACAAAAGTACACTTTCACATTTTATCCTTTTATCACATTCTAATACTCTTAGGGTTCCATTTTAAAAAAGGCATACCTACTTCTACAACCAACTTAAAACACAATTTGACTCGCTGTATAAATAAGCTAAAAGTTAAAAATAAAAGCTTCCAGAATTTTAAGGTGTAGAAAAAACACCAATGGGTCAAAATTTAAAAGAGAGAGAAAAAAAAGAAGTAGTCGACATACCAGTGTTTAAAAGAAAAATGAGACTTTCCTTTCGAGAAAAGTGAAAGGAAAAAAAGTTATCTGCCACGTGTAATCATTTTTATTACAGGTTCTAAGATCATGAAAGCCCCATAATTTTCCAGGCCATTGCATTTCAAATGTTTGCTCAGAGCACTTCTGCCCATCCTCCATATGCCCTTCCCTTTCCCTGTCCCCAGCATGCAGTGATACCTTTCACCTGCAAGCTGGCCACTGAAGTCCCTTACCTCCTTTAGGAGATTAAGCAGCACAGGTATCAACCACAGGAGGCCCCTGGGACACCTTCACACTGGGGATGAAGCTGGATCTTCTGCCTTCCCCAAAATGCTCTCGCTAAGTCGGTTCCAGTGCACAGACTCACGAGCAGGGACTACATGCTGACTAGGCAAATGAAAGGTACACAGCGTGGTGCTCCTCGGTTATCTTGGCATCCAATTGAAACAATGACCTCTTTCAGTACCTTTACCCCCTGCAATCAATTCTCTCCTCTACACTTTGGTCAGGGCCGAGCACTTTTTAAAATTCAATACCAGTTAAAACAAGAACAAGGAGTCCTTTTCTGGAGGACTCTCAGCCCAACTCCAAGCTCCAGATCAAGCTCCTACTCCCAGGCCGCCCACCTAACTTAGCTGCTATACAGTGGTCTCTGCTCAGAAAAATGCTGGACAATCCTTTGCTTCTCATGTCCACTGGCACAGAATTCTCTTTTATCTTTTTTCTTTCTACATAAAGAAAGAGGGGAGCCGGGTGTGGTGGCGCACGCCTGTAATCCCAGCACTTAGGGAGTCTGGAGACAGGAGAATCGCGAGTTCAAAGCCAGCCTCAGCAAGGGTGAGGTGCTAAGCAACTCAGTGAGACCCTGTCGCTACATAAAACACAAAATAGGGCTGGGGATGTGGCTCAGTGGTTGAGTGCCCCTGAGTTCAATCTCCAGTACCCAAAAAAAAGAAAGAAGGGGGCAGGCTGAGAATAGACAAAAACTGTCAAGCCCAGAAATCCATCATCCACAGATGATCACTGTTAGCATAATAATATATGCAACGAACTTTACTGTTCCAAATATATGTTCAAAATAAAAACTGGGCTTATATTATGCATAACATTCGTGTCCTGCTTTTTGCGTTTCATAAAATATCAATAAAATTTTAATGGCTACTTGCAGTTTCCTCTATTTTTAAACTCCCAAGAACTCTAAAATCTATTTTCTTTCCTCCTCTCTCTCCATACGTTTCCCCAAAGAACAGCACAATTGAAAGGCAACAGCCTTCCTTCAGCTAATACATCCCAGAACTCTTGGTGAACTCTCGAGTCTATCACATTCCATTTTCGTCCATGATTTCATGTATAGCTTTTATTTGTTGGATGGCTATGAAAAAATAACCACATGGGGACCAAGCTCCCTCAGAGGGCCAGAACACCACAGGGCCTGGGTACATCTTCCCCTAACTCATCACACGTAGCTCAAAATTCAAATAAAGTAAGTTTAGGTGTCACAAAAGGCCTGATTTCTCCCATGAATGCTTCTTGTTTTAAGGATTACAAAACACTGTGGAGGCTGGGGCTCACTGGTAGAGTGCTTGCCTAGCATGTATGAGGCACTGGGTTCAATCCTCAGCATCATATATAAATACATAAAAAAAAAAGGTCCATCAACAATTAAAAAATATTTTTAAAAAAAGAATTATAAAACACTATAATCCCAGCAGCTTCAGAGGTTGAGGTAGGAGGATTACAAGTTCAAAGCCAGCCTCAGCAAGTTAGCAAGGCCCTTAGCAATTCAGCAAGACCCTCTCAATAAGACACAAAAGAGGGCTGGGGATGGGATGCAGTGGATGTGACTCAGTGGGTAAGCGCCCCTGGGTTCAATCTCCAGTACCAAAAAATTCTAAAACATCAAATTATTTAAGTTTTCTCTCTCTTTTGGTGCCCCCCTGCTCATGCTCAAACACATGCCCAGACTGCCTTTTAAACACTCCCCTTAGGGATTAAGAAAGGAAGAGTGTGTGTCCTAAGGAGTAACGTTAGAGCTTAAATTCAGATTGTAAAAATCCATTCGTGATCATAATTCCATACCTGAATTTATCGGTTTCAGTCAGGTACATTTTTTTAAAAAGAGAATAACTATCTACTTAAAATTCATATTATTATTATTCATATGGAATCTTTATAGCAAATGCTTTGTACAGTCTGCAGCTGAACACAGTTTAGTGAGATATTTCCTATGCTGTTGTTAGGTAAGTCAGTAACATGACTTACACTGAGTGATTTTTGTGGGGAAATGTCAAGGGACTAATTCAACAAATTTCCATACTTCAGTTAAGAGGGAAAATTTGTTTCCAAACAATTCAATGTCTGAAAGTGGTCACACTTTTTTCATGATAATGATAGTAGTTAAGAAGTTGGGGTCCAGAGATAAACTGCTTTGACTACATCCTCATTGTCATTAGCCACCGGACCTATGCCTCTAGACTTCAGTTTCCCCATGAAAAAAAATAAGTATCTTCTTCATTGGGTTATTGCGAGGATTAAGTGACTTAATATGTATCAACTGCTTAGAAAATTGTTCTGAGCTTTCAATAAATGTTACTTAATGTTATCACAGTCACTCGCTATCAGCATATATTTCTATAAAAGGCTCAAAACCTAACTTCCTACCTCATTCTTCTCTTACTAATGAATATGCTATGTTATACAGTCAAAAAATGCTGTATATTGCTGTATTAAATCCCTGGCTTATAATTTTCAGATGAGCTGATATTATAATTATTTTAAATATCTTTTATATTACAAAAGATAAAAACAGGATTTGAATTCAGGACTCTCTAACCACTGTTAGCGATACAGAAGCCACTGCAGGTATTCTCTGGTATGATCTACAGCAGCATGTATGGCCATGGATACAAGGTCTCACCTCTGATTCATAGGTAAACTCTCTATATTATCTTCTATTACTCAATAAAGAAATGTTTTCTGAAACATTCAGAAACATAACCATAGCATAAATTGCCTTGGTTATAAATGTCAGACAAGAGTCCAGAAGTTCCTGCTCCCATAGCGCTCTGACCTTCTAACACCTTACTGCACTCATTTACATGAAGGTCATCCTTTCCAAGCCCATGAGTTTTGGAAACAAATTCTACATATTTCCCTGACAAATGTGTGTGACAATATGTATTAGTTCAGCAACTAAATGAATAACTAAAACGATCATGAGCTAAATCTTAAAGGACAAGTAAGATTTAGAGATGAGAGAAGAGATAGTGCATCTAACACAGGGACCGGCAACCAGGCAAGAAACTGCAGGGACATGGACAGGTCCCAGCAGCTGCTTCACATGACCAAGCAGCAGGCAGCCATCTGGGCAGACCTGCAGTTCCTGACAAGGTAGCTTAGGACTTCATTTTCTAAACTAAGCCAATTGCTTATAAACATTTATTTTTAAGCAGAGCAACACTTGCATTAAATTAAGCCCTATGTGAAATGCCAATACACAAAACAGTTGTGTGAACTCAAAGCACACCAGTTCCACCACCCTGTCACCCAGTCACTCTGTCTCCACCTTACCTGACCAGAGAAGACACCAACACACCCCTCCTGAGAGACTGGAAAACACTGGGCTAGAAGAAAAGTCAGAATGCTCAAAGCATTCACCCCTGGGGAGCCAGGTCTGCCGTGGTGGGAGAAGAGAGCAAAGAAGCAGGTTCAGTGTCTTTAAATGTCCTGCCTCAGGTTAATTCATCACTGCCCTACCACAGGACGTTTCCTTGACAAAATGACATTGCAATGAACAATTGTGTGCACAGTACTTTCTCATATTTGGAATTATTTCCTTAGAGTAAATTATACAATAATTTCCATTCACTGCTTCAGACAGGACTCTGTGGAACATAAAAACACCAAATTCAATGAGTAATTTTTAAAAGCCATCAGATATTAGCAAAATTTGACTCCAGCATTCCAGTTCAAGATGTGTATGCATGTGTGTATGTAAAATCTTACTTACAAAACTAAGTAGGAAAATTTCCGCACCTCGAAAATACACCACAATAAACCTGAATCAGAACTGAAATCTCTCTACCTTTCATGAATTTTTCATAACTTCTCTTGCCAGTTATCAGAACGATACACTGGAAGAATTTTCCTTTCTTGATTGGGTTTCACAATTAATTCTGTGAAGTCATAGTACTCTGACAGTAGATTCTCTGGCAACAAACTGACATCATTAAGTTCTTACTTGCAAGTTCTTTGGGGCATATGGATATTCTATTGTTACTTCTAAGACCAAAATCTATTTCCTCTTGCCTCTCGCAATTGATATGTTTTAATCTAATTTACCTGCCTTTGTTCCTAGAAGCTTCCTAAAACTACCTTGGGGTGAGTACTCAGATAAATGCCTGCAAGTTCAAACAAACTATAAAATGATTGCTGTGCCGGGTGTGGTGGTGCATGCCTGTAATACTAGTGGCTCGGAGGCTGAGACAGGAGGATCGCAAGTTCAAAGCCAACCTCAGCAACTTAGCATTACCCTTTCTCAAAACAAAAAAATAAAAAGGGTTGAGGATGTAGCTCAGTGTAAAGCCCCTGGGTTCAATCCCCAGTACCGCCCCTCCCACTAGCAAAAAAAAAAGATTGCTGCATTGCTAGTCCCTATGAATCACCTGTGCTGTTTCTCTGTACTCTTTGGGAGGAGAAACACCAAAAATAGAAATATGATGGCTTTTCTTTCTTATCTCTACCACTCTTTTATTAGAGTAAATTTTGTTAAATTACCTTTTAAATAAGCAAATTTATTTCTATCACTAACATGACTTCAATTCAGAAAAAAATTCTAATAAAAAGTGTTTCTTTGTCCAAAAGTAACTTATTACTAGAAACAGCAAAGCCATCTCCATTACTATCTAACATTCCTATTAAAGGTATATAATTAGACTGTATCAACAAAAATTTGCTATCCAGACGTGGTGGTGCACACCTGTAATCCTAGCATTTTGAGAGGCTGAGACAAGAGAATCGCCAGTTCAAAGCCAGCCTCAGCAACAGCGAGGTGTTAAGCAACTCGATGAGACCCTGTCTCTACATAAAACACAAAATAGGGCTGGGGATGTGGCTCAGTGGTCGGTCGAGTACCCCTGAGTTCAATCCCCAGTACCAAAAAAGAAAAAAATTTGTTTAATGTCTACCTATACCAGGCACCACACTGCTTGCAAGATTCACTGTGAAAAGACAAAAGTGAGATCTGTTCTCAGAGCTTGGCTTCATGATGCAAAAGCAGGCAAAGAATCTTTATGAAATGGAAGATTCTAATAATAAAAACAATGGAAAGCTGCTTTAGAATGGACTGGAACCAGAGTTTAGAATACCTAGAACACGAGGACAAGAGACTCGAAGTTTGTATTTGAGCTGAAAGATTCAGCACTGAATGAGACCTTCAGAAAATATGAATCTAATCAGGCCCCTACTAAATTCAATGCCTTCTCATTTCCTCTGAGATAAATACAAACTTTCTTAAGGTTAGCATAAACAACCCCATTCACCACCACCATCTAGTAAGTAACTACTGTGACACATCCTTTCTATTTATTTCTTCTATTTTATTTATTTTTAAAAACATACTGGTTTGCTAGGCATAGTGGTGCACACCTATAATCCCAGCAGCTCTGGAGGCTGAAGCAGGAGGATCACAAATTCAAGGTCAGTCTCAGCAATTTAGTGAGGTCCTAAACAACTTGGCAAGGCTCTGTCTCAAAAAATAAAGGGTCTGGGCTGTTGCTCAGAGGTTAAGTGACCTTGGATTCAATCCCCAGTACCAAAACACACACACGTGCGCACACACACACACTGCTCACACAACCCACTAAACTGATGTCAGAAATACTAGTAGGCGCTTGCAGTTAGAAAAGTTCCACTCTCTGGTACTGCATGATCTCTTTCTTCCCTTTTACTCCTTTATCAGGAGATCAGGCTTCTCCTGATCATGCTGGTGATCTTGACTCTTAGACATCACTTTCCTGGCCTCTGAGATTCATTCCCCTCCTCTGGTCCCAAAGTTCTAGGCTGTAAACTCAGAGCAGCAAGGACTCATTCTTGACCACCACAGAATCCCCAGGGCTTAGCCTCGTGCCTGTTAACATATTAGACACTCGGTAAATATTTGAGTAGTAACACAAGGAAATGGACTTGAATAATCTATGTATTTAACCACACAATGAAATGGTCACCCACTTTGAAAGTTTTTTAAGAGGTTTAGTCCTTTCTGAAGGAAATATAATGGCAGTTTCTTTTGTGAATGGTGACTGATTCTGATTCCCTAGGCCAGCCCACAAAAACCTTTTACCCACAACACAACTGATGAGACTGCCTCTGTCCTTCTCTGCAATGGCAACAGAACTTTCGCATGTCTGAGTAACAGAAAACAAGATTAAATAGACACTTAGTTTTCTCCGTGCCTATCACTAGTTCCTCCTCCAGTAATTGCTAAAATAGGGATAAAGGTCAGTAACACAGGCTCTCACTGGCTCTTTTTGCACTTACATTCCCTTAGAGAAAGTTTTCCTTTCCATTCCAGCTCCTATGATGAAACACCTTAGGGCAGGATTTGGTTTTATCTGAGTAGGTAAGTAAATTAAGAAGAAACAGCTGGGCACAGCTGGACAAACCTGTAATTCCAGGTGCTCGAAAAGCTAAGACAGGAGAATCACAAGTTTGACCCAACCTGGGCAACAGAGCAAGACCCTGTCTCAAAACAAAAATTTTTCAAAAGGTCTAGGGCTGTAGCGCAGTGGTACAGTGCTGGTCTTGTACTCCCGAGGCCCAGGGTTCCATCCCCAGTATCACCTGCCCAGCCCCCCAAAAAATCTCAATAGCTAAAACAAAGCAAAAACACAGGTTACACACTGAAAACGTCAACCTGATTCTTCTAGTAAAGCCAGTGAGGCACAAAAGGGTTAAATAACTGTTTATAATCATTAGGTTGAAGTAGAGTTGAAGCTGCCCTTCACACACTTTATTTAGTGGTACTGGGCATTGAACCCAGGGGTGCTCTACCACTGAGCCACATCCCCAACACTTTTTTATGTTTTATTTAGAGACAGGGCCTCGCTAAATTGCTAAATTGCAGAGGCTGGCTTTGAATTCCTGATCCTCCTGCCTCAGCCTCCCTGGCTGCCGAGATTACAGGCGTGCACCACTGCACCTGGCCGTTGAGACAGGGACACACTAAATTGCTCAGGGTGGCCTGCACTTGAGATCCTCCTGCCTTTGCCTCCCAAATAGCTGGGATTATAAGGTACTGGCACTGTACTTAACACACTTAATCAGTTGCTTATCCATTGTTTCCATTTCAAAATTTTTATTTTCTATAAAGCTTTTGAAATTTGGTAGTACACTTTTAAACAGTGACAAAGATTCTTTGCATGAACCAAACTCTCATCAAGCTCCTGAACCTTTTCCTAGGGCCATCTGTGCACACTGTAAAATTCAGTTTTAGCAAAGAATCCTGCTAAGTAAGTTTAACCAGAAACTCCCACTCTGCCTATCTAATCAGGCTTCTCCTCCTCCACATCCTAAGTGATTGATTATGGGGTCTATCTTCAGCAAAAATCCTGTTAGGTTGGTCGAGCCAGAAGCCCTGTGACCCCTGAGGTTTCTCCTTTGTACTTCTCATGGAGGCTTTTACATTTTATTTTATTTTTTTTCAGTGCTTGGGATCCAACCTAGGGCCCCGAGCATGCCAGGATGGAGCCACACCCTAGCCTCCCCTTAGTACTTTTCCATCCACTCTGCTCCTGGACCATCAATTCCCACTTGCCCACGCTTTATTCAGAGTTGATCCCAGTCTCTCCTCACCTCCTCTGCAAAGTCCCATTGCCATGGTCCCTACCTACCTATTTTAATGGTCCTAAATAATCTTCTCACCATACTTTACCATGTATTGTTGAATAATTTTTTTCTTTAATCTATTTGATCAGTGCAAAAATGAGCTTGAATTCTTGGAAGTGCTGTCAAAGTAATTTTTGCTATAAAGATCTGATGCTGAATTGGTGCAGACTAAGAAACTGATGCAGTAAGTGTAACAGTGTTCATTCACCCGTGACTCTTTAATACCATCAAAATATTTACCACCCACAGGTGAATATAGTTGTACTAAAAACAACACAAACTAAGGAAAATAAGACCCTCTGCTTTGCAGAGAAGCACATAAAATTGAGTAATTTAATTGAGTAATCTATTAGTTCATTTAACTAGATACCGATATAAATCATTTGGAATTAAAGAGATAACCAGTACTTTTCAAATTAAGCACAGGATATATGAAAATGGCAAGTACAGGTTAGCTCTCTTGAGGCTGGTCAGGACCACACTTCTGAGGCTTTTCTCAAGATAACAGAAAACAGAAGGGGGACAGGAAAAAGGCCAGTAATAAGTAGGGTATTGTGAAAGGCTTAAATGGCACTTATTCAACACTTACCCAAATACTTGTATAAGCACTACAGGTGTAAGCATTATAGGTTTTGGTATTGTGGTGGTTGGCTTTTTTTTTTTTTTTTTAAATCAGTGCTAGTTTCCAAACCTAGAATTCTTTCTTTTATAAATGAACATTACAGCTCAACAGTAAAAAGTCAAATAACCCAATGACAATTTGGGCAAAAGATCTCAATAGCTATTTCTCCAAAGAAGATAAAGAAGATAACACGAATGACCAGAAGCTTTTAAAGATGCCAGATAACCATACCATTAGGGAAATGCAAATCAAAACCACAAACAGATACCACTTCACATCCACAGGGATGGCCAGAACTTAAAAAGGGAGTCAATAGAAAAAAAGAAGCGCTGGTGGGGAGGTGAAGGAACTGGTAGAACCCTCATCCACTGCGTGGAGGGAACGCAAGAAGGGACAGCTGCTTTGGTAAAGCCTGGTAGTTTTTCAGAAACTTAAACATGGAGCGATTCCACTCCTAGGGATATGCCCAAGTGCACTCAAAACAGAGATCCGCAAATATTCATAGCAGCAGCATACCCAATAAATAAATAAAACCAAACAACCCAAACGTACATTAACTGGTGAACAGATAAGCAAAAGGTAGAACTGCGATACGTCAGAGAAGCATTCAGCTATTAAAAATAAAACGTACTAATACATACTAAAGCATGAATGAACCTTGAAAACACTATGCTATGTGAAAGAAGCCAGACACAAAAGACACCCATGGTTGATTCCATTTATATGAAATGCCCACAGCAGGCAAGCCATAGGAACAGAAAGTAGATGAGTGGTTGCCAGGGGGTGGGGCAGGGGGAAGCGAGTAGTCACTGCTAACGGGCACAGGTTTCTTTGGAGATGATGAAAATGTTCTCAATAGTGGTGGTAGTTGCAAAACTCTGTGAATACCCCACAATCCACACTCGCGAGGGATGAGTCTGATGGTACGTGGCGTATATCTCAATTTTCAACATTATTCATTTCCTAAAAGATGACAAGTGTAATATCCACCTAAACGTAATCCATAAGTCACATACATACATGTGTCATCTCTTTTCATAATGAAGACTGAGGATTTTTTTTTTTCTTTTTTGATGGAGATACACTTACTGTACAGACAGACAAGGACCTGGTGACGGCCGCGAGGCCGGACTCGGTGTGCGGGAGCCCGCCCGGCCGCCCGCATCCGCGCTCCCCGCGCTCCGGCCGGGGCTGCGGGCCGGTGGCAGGTCCGCGGCGGCGGCGGCGGCGGGGCGCGCGAGGCGGGTCCGGTGTGAGCGCCCCGCCCGGCCCCGCCTCACCTCCCTCCAGCACCTGGGATGCGCCCGAACCCCGCGCCGCGGCCGAAGCCCACACTTTCCCTCCACGACCACCTGCCCGGGCGGCGGCCGGCGACAGCGAGGCCGGCTCTCCCCACCGGGCCGCGGCCGCCGGGCGCGCGGGGAAGGGGCATTCACCTAGTGCCCGGCAGCGGCGGCGGGGCGGGCGGCGCCTCCGGCCCGCGGTCCTTCCTGCTCGCGCGCCTCCAGCGCCGTCGCGGCCCCGCGCTGACAGCCGGCGCCCGCGGCCCGCCCCACCCGGCCCGCGCAGGCGCACGCCCGGCCCGCCGCCCGCGCTGGTGATGTGGCCGGCCCCGCGGCGACCCGGCCGGGCACGCCCCCTGGACCCGCGGCCGCGCGCTGCACGGGCTCCTCGCCGGGGGCGGCGCGGGGGAGCGGCGCTGTGGGCTCGGAAGAGGGCCGTCCCGCGCGCCACCCCGCCCCGTGCACATCCACAGTGCCCGCGCCGGCGTCCGAACCCCCGAATCTGTGACTCACGATTGCTGCTTTCAGAGCCAGGGCCTCTGGCGGGGCTCGTGTTTCTCGAGGACTGGGATTAAAACCAAGGCACATGTGACTCGGTGCGTGCTTTTCCGCCGCGCAGCGCAGAGCGTGGGCCGTGCAAGAGCCCATGGGGGTCCAAGGGGATGAGATGTAGCGCAGCCCCCAGCACCTTCCCGGCGCGAGGGAGGGGTGGGAGCAAAGTGCAAGGGGCGCTGGGAAGTGGCTGGGGTGCCAAGCTTCTCGGCTTGCCCACGTTTCCCTTTTAAATCTGGGTGAAAGAGAAGGCTCCTTTTTCGAACAACTGTTTATTGGGCACCTATTGTATATGATCCAGGTAATGTGATATGTCCCGGGGAAACTCCAGCGGAACACTTATTCTGAAGGGAAGACTCGCATTTTTAAAAATCAGGCAACTGATGACTCTTGCTCAAATCACAGCTTCCACAAATTCTGAGTTATACCATAATTTCATAGATTTTCAGGTGATGAAGGGCACCAGCAAATGCTTATGCAGGTTTCCCCCTCTTCCGCTTTACAATCAAACTTTTAACTTTAACCTTCACCTTCAGGGTGAAAGGTGCTTCTGTATCACTCTTAGTCTTTTGAAGTCATTTATATTTATATATATATATATACACACACACACATATATATATACATACATATATAAGTGTATATATATATATATACACACACACACACACACATATACACACTTTTTTTTTTGCTGATGGTTTTCAGAACACCTTCTTTTGGGGGGAAGAGGCGTACTCAACCACTGAGCCACATCCCCAGCCCTATTTTGTGTTTGTGTAGAGACAGGATCTCACTAAGTTGCTTAGCACCTCGCTGTTGCTGAGGCTGGCTTTGAACTCGCGATTCACCTGTCTCAGCCTCCTTAAGTGCTGGGACTACAGGCTTGCGCCACCGTGCTGGGCTCAGAACACCTTTTAAGAAATTTTAAAACACCTTTAGGAATGAACGTTGCATTGCAAACAATATGGGTTTTAGGTAGTAATTACAGAAAGCCTCATTTTGGACTAGGCTCTTGCATTGGGCTGTAAGAGCAGGCTAAAAATCAAAATGAAGTGGCTAAAGTTCTATATCACCAAGCTGAAGCTAAGCTGTTTGACCTTAGGACAAACAGTGGTTTTGATTGGCATGACAAAGAAGTGGTGTCTACCTTAATCCTTGCACAAAAATGGTAAGCGAAGTGACCTGATGTTAATCAGTTGTTTTTCTATTATTCTGTCTCCTTGTCCCTACCTTACAAGAAAAACCACTTTGACATGATCTATCTGCTTTTCATTTCTTATTTCTTCTTTCTTCAGCCCTTTTGTGTCTATGAAACAAACCTTTTCTGCTTGGCTTATGGGCTTACCCTATTTTGTGGAATAAAATGTTGACCAATTCTACAATCAGAAAATAAAACCCATTAAAACAGTTAAATCGTGCTTTTGTCCTTTGACATAGGAAAGCAGTGTTTTGACTGCATTTCCAACTTGTTCTTAATGTTTTTTAACTCCCCATCACTAGAGAGTAACTAGCTGCTCTTGAAAATTTGCCAGAAGATCCAACTTAATAGGTGGTTCTCCCCTGAGTTATATATCTTTCAAGAATTCTATACAAAACACATACAGGAGAAAGCCACCTCTATTAGTTTTGAAATTTGAGGGAGTTGATAGTTTCTACCACACTTCATTTCCATTAATTGACATATGGCAGGCAACTTTCTACTCACGTTCTTCTTTCTGTATGTCACAATGTAGTGTTGTCTTGAGTTAAGTCATCGACTGGACATGTTTGTGTCTTTCCACAATGTCAGAATTTATTGACTAACAATATATTCATACGCTGTATCCATTTCTTCAGCTTTAATTCACAGAGTACTCATGGTTCACCTGGTGTCATGACAGTGGCAATCACAAATCCTTGTATTCCATTCCAATTTTAATTACGCATCTCTATAACCCTAGAGACATACATCACACTTTACGCTATGACGTGTGAGGCTGCAGAACAGCTACTAAAGGGTGAATTGTGGTCACAGGGTTTAGAGGCTTAACTAAAAGCAGAGGCAGAGAGCCGATAGAGATGAAGAGTCACTGGGGGTGTTCTGAAGAGGTAAGAACCGAGCCTTGGAAATTTCTGGAGGTATGGAGCTACTCAGGTCTTGGGGAGCTGGTCAAGGCACAGAAGGCAGGTAGTTTCCAAGTGGGCCCCATCAAGACGTGAGATAAAGTGGAGCTAAAGCCCCAGAGTTGGACTTTTTGTCATCTATTTATCTCAAGTGGCGTGAAAAGATGACAGTACAGGTTGGTGTGCATCCTCTTCGGCGCCTCCCTTCTTATGTGTTTCAGGTGGGGGGTTGCATCATTTAGTGGACCAGTGTGTTTGATAAGCTCCTAGGCCTGGCTTCTCTAGCCTGGGTTTGATACACCCTGCATCCACGTACCTCAGATTTAATTCAGTAAGTTTACAGGTGGTGATTTTTATTACCATGATGTTTTAGTCAGCTTTTTCATTGCTGTGACCTAAAGACCAGACAAGAACATGGTAGTGGAGGAAAGTTTTATTTTGGCTCATGGTTTCAGAGGCTCAGTCCATGGTTGACCGACTCCATGGCTCTTGGCCCAAGGTGAGGCAGCACACCAAGGCAGAAAGGCATCAAAGAGGAAGGCAGCTCAGGACACGGCCACCGGGAAGCAAAGAGAAGACTCTGCCCCCAGGGACAAAATTTAAACCCCAAAGGCATGTCCCCAGTTCCGTACTTTCTCCAGCCACATCCCATCTGCCTAGTTACCACCCAGTTAATCCATATTAGTGGATTAATCCACTGATTAGATTAAGGCTTTCATAGCCTAACCATTTTGTCTTTAAACATTCTTGTATTTGGGGGGACACCAAACCATAATATATGACTTATTTATTTGTCAGACTGTGCTTTACAATTCTGCTGTGCTGCTGGGGGTTATTCTTTTCAATAAGTTCTGTGTGTTGAATGTGTGCTGTTTATTTGCCTGGGCAAGTAACCGAGTCATTCCGCCTTAGCACCTATTCCCCAAATGAAGTAGCTCATAGCAAACTGCTGTTTTGCAAAAAGGTGTGGCTCCTGGTTAGGCAGTCTGAGGACGGCTGTTCTACACAGCCCGCGGTAACACAGAGTAGGGTGCACATGTGTTTTTGAGGTATGTTCAGCTTCGAGTCGGAACTGAGATGTAAATTTCAGCCCTGAAAATAGCTCAGGTTGGAACCAGGTGAAGAAACCTCCCCTTCTGAACAGTAAGTCCCGAAGTGCAGGCGAAACAATCGCGTTCCTTCTTCCTCTGCTGACAGCTGTCAACTTAAAATGTGAAGCAAGAGGCACAGAATTGAGGCCATGGAGTCACCATTGTTGTGATGGTGTTGCATCCACCCCGCACTCTCCCCAAGAAGCGCAGCCCAGACGACTCTGCAGAAGCAGCAAAGTTTATTGAGGAAATAGGCACACAGGCCCATCGATTGGGGTCAGCTCTCCTTTCCTTCGGAGAGTGACCCCGAAGTGAAGGTTTCAGAGGTTATTATAGGGTGGGCTAGCTGCATGACTCAGGAAAACATGATTTGGCAGGTATTCAACCTATAGTTATTTACAGTTCAACCATGACAGCGCCTCCTATGTCCCCTTTCAGTTCCTGGAACTTTAGGTAACTGGCCAAGGGGTCTGGCAGCCTGTGGTTTTGCCCACCCCCCCCATCCGTGAGAAGCAAGCATAGCAAAGCATTAATCACAGAAGCACAAAGAGCAGGTTAGCTGATACATGCAGGCCTGAGCCAGAGTGACTCCATTTTGAGTTTGGATTTTACAATAATTGCCAGAAGAAAGGCTGAGAGTTACAAAAATGTGTAACAAAGGGACCTGTCTGCTCCTGGCAAGCAAGATCACCTTGAGGAAGTGACATTTAATCTGAGCCTGGGAGGAGGAGGACTGTGAAGGGTTTAAGGGTGGGGAATGCACTTTTTTTTTTTTGCTACCGGGGATTGAACTCAGGGGTACTCGACCACTGAGCCCTATCCGCAGCCCTATTTTGTGTTTTATGTAGAGACAGAGTCTCACTGAGTTGCTGAGCGCCTCACCATTGCTGAGGCTGGCTTTGAACTCACAATCCTCCTGTCTCAACCTCCCAAAGTGCTGGGATTACAGGCATGTGCCACCACACCTGGCTGGAAATGCACTTCTGAGGGAGCAGCAGTTGCCAGGCCCCTGGTAGGAAGGGGCTCTGCATGTTAAGGCCTTGGGCAAAGGCCACCATCGTTAGAGTGAGATGGCTAGTCCTGAAGGAGGTGTGGGCCAGGACTCTTGAAGGTCACACTGAGGACTTTGGACTTGAGCCTAAAGACAAGAGGAAGCCACTGAAGAGTTGGAGAGCGTTCAACTGGACGTGATCAGATAATCTTTTATTTGTAAAAGATTGTTCTGGCAGTGATGTGGGGAGTAAATAATAAAGTAGCAACAGAGGATGCCTGAAAACCAGTTTGTGAGCCACTGAAATTAGGAGAAGATTGTGTATTGAAGATAGAGATCAGGGTTAGAACTGTAAGGACTCGACTAGTTCTGTGTGAACAGTGGAGGAGAAAAAAGTGCCCCAGACTGACTTCTGAGTTTCTAGTTTGAGCGTATGCAGCTCTTTGAGATGGGAAGCGTACAGGAAGAGGTTTGAAGAGGAACATTTTGAGTTGCTTTAGATATGTTGAGTTTGCTGTCATTTGAATGGCTGAGTATATATTTGGAAAACAAATCTAGGACTAAAAGTAGAGATTTGGATAGAGATGACATCAAAACTAAATTTGGGGGAAGCAAGTTATAGGTCTTACATGTAAGGATGTAAACTCTGAACTTTGGAGACAGCTTGAGCAGAAGCAAAGGGAACCCAGTACTATGTGTGAGGCACTTCACAGAGATGACTCTATTTAATTCTTACATCCTATGAAGATAGTATTATAATTTCACTCTTCTTATTAGGAAACCATGGTTTAAATCCTTGCTCGGGGAGAGGGGGTATGGGGGTAGGAAGGATAGTAGAATGAATCGGACATTGTTACCCTATGTGCATATATGATTACAAGACCGGTGTAATTCTTCATTATGAACAACCAGAAGAATAAGAAGTTATACTTCATTTATGTATCATGTATCAAAATGCATTCTACTGTCATGTATAACTAACTTAGAACAAATTAAAAAAAATAAATCCTTGCTCAGAATTACTTAATCCCCAAGCTTCACCTCAGACCCATTAAATAAGAACCTCTATGGATAATTCTGATGATCACTGAGGTTCAAGAACCACAGTGTGGACTACCTAAAAGGGGTCCCGCAAACCATATAAAATGCCCCCCAAAGAAAAAGCATTAGAGGAAGACTTCATTGAGGAGACACACAGCCCAAGCAGCAAATGTTCCAGACACATGGTTTAGTTTCTGCCCCCAGCCCCATCATTAGCACCTTTCCAGGGATCTCTAGAACATTCATTTGTGCATAGTTATAATGGGACTCCTGTGTGCCAAATATGGGTCATCATCCATTCATTTGCAAATATTTATTGAGCACTTAAATGAATGCCATTCTCTGTCCTGTGCACTGGAAATATAGTCATGAACAAATTAAACAAATGCCTCCTTTGTAAAAGAGTTCCTGTTCCATTGCGGAAAGATAATAAACAAGTTATATATATGTGTGTGTATATATATATATATATATATATATATATATACACACACACACACATATATATATACACACACACATACACACACATATATAATACATATATATATACACATATATATCACATATATATACATATATTGTAAAGCCACATGACCAAAAGGAGGCGAATTAAAACCACTGGGCAAGGCTTTATTGGAAATACACGCTCTCGGGCTGAACTCTCCCGTTCATCAGAGTGTGTACGAGAGAATGGCGTCTGTATTCCAGGGTACAGAAACTTTTAAAAGGCCCGGTCAGGAAGGGGAGGGCTTAAGGCAGGAAGAGAAGGTCAGAGTCCTTCCTGGATGAGTCAGGAAAAGCCCACTGATTGACAGGAGGCACCTCTACTGCTGACATTAGTGTCTGGTTGGCTGCCCCTAACTGGACATGCTGAACCGACCTAACATCCTGGCCTTTTTGATGATATAAGACAGCAGATTCGGTCTGGCTACTTCTTGTGGGATTGGGGGCGCCAGAGAGGAGGAGATGGCACCGGAGTCAGGCAGGGAGGCAGACGCAGGGGTGTGGGAGCATCTGGTTGTCAGTCATGTTGCTTGAATGTAGAAGCACCACCTGGGGGTAGGAACAGGGGCTTGGGAGAGATTACTGATTAGCAGAAAAAGAAAGGGGATGCCGAGAAATTTTGAGTTTGGTGGGAGTCCAGCATGGTGGGAGTGCAAGGCTGGTCGGTTCTGTAATGAAACTTGTTCAAGTTTCTGAGTAGCAGTTACCATATAGCCAAGTCCTCCTGCCTCCAGCCCAGAGGCAGTGAATGGGGGCCAAGGAGAGCCCAACTATTACCAGTAGAAAAATGGCCCTTTTTGCCCTAGAAAGGGAGGTAGTGACAAGTGATGGTAATTCAGCCTCACTGTACAGTTAATTGAGGAACATCAATGGGAATCACAGTTAGGATCCAAACTTGCACAGAGGAAACATATATATTCATATGGTGAAAACTACTATGAAAAGAAGTAACGCAGGGTTGGGGGCCTCAAGGGTTTCTGGGCAGAGTGGGAGATTGTGCAGAGGAGGGGGCACTGTTGTATTTGAGTAATCCTGGGGGATGCTGATGGTTTAACGGAAAGGAGCACGGTAGCAGTTATAATACACGGGAAAGTGAAGCCTGTGTGTCAGGGTGAAGAGACAGCAGGCGTGCCATGGTCTGGAGTGCAATGGTCACAGGTACAGCAGCTGGGACAGGGCACAGAGGTTACCAGCCTTGTCTAGGCCTTTGGCTTCAACCCTGCATGAGACAGAGCTGCTGAAAGGATCTGAGTGGAAGTGGCCCCCTCTGACTTAGGTTTCCATGGGGTCACTGTGGAGAGCTGACCAAGGGGGCCAAGGGTTGCAGACCCATAAGGAGACTTCGACAAAACCCAGGTGAGAGGGAGGTATGTGGTGGCCCAGTGAACTGTAAGAAGGGTGGACTCTGGATCCATTTGTTAGAGTGGAGCCAAAGGACAGCATTTGCTTGTGGGTTAAGTGTGGGTTAGGAGGAAAAGAGAGAAGTTAAGTGGCCTCCACGGTTTTTGGCTCAGCAACTGGAAGAATAGAAGTCCTGCTGCCACAATGGAAGTGAGTATGGCAATAAAGTCACAAGACAGGTATGAGGTCCCCCCCTGAGGGCTTGTGTATTGCTCTGTGGCCTGGTCCGTCTTGCTCGTGTGAACTCATTCTGTCCTCACACCTCTCCAAGGTGGGTACTGTGATTATCCTTGTTGTAGGGATGAGGAATTGATCTTTACTCTGCAATGTGCCTCAGATGCCACATCCGGAAAATGGAGGCCATGGACAACTGAGTTCTGTACTCTGATGCCTATCAGGAAGGCAGAAAATGAAATACAAAATTAGAATGATACAGAATTTTTCTGTGCAAAAGCAAGTCTGAGGCGCCATGGGTGTACCAAAAAAAGAAGCATCTTCTTAACTTCCTATGGGGAGTGAGAGAGAAGATGCCTAAGAGGACATAAAATTAGGATCAGTAGTCATGCTAGGAGAATTTTTAGGAAAGGGAGGAAGAGAAGAAGAAAGAGGAGCACTCCTAGTAGCAGGAACTACTTGAGCAGGAAGAAACAAAAAACAGGAGAGACACAATGTTGAGGAACTGGAAGTACTTCAGGGTGACATGGGTATGTGGGAGAACACCATGTTGATGGGACCCCATTTCGAGGTTCTCTCCACAAGCACAGGATAATGTTGCAAGTGTCCCCATCCCTGTGTCTTTAGAGTGCAGCTCTGAGAAAGCAGAGGGTGGCTGTCCTCACATACTACTCAGGTCTCTATGATTCTACTACCAAGCCCACAAAGTTCTGGGCTTTGGACTTGCCGTTCTCTTTACCCAGGACATTCTGTTCTCCCAGATACCTGCCCAGAACCACACCCACCAGGTAGATTTAAGGTCCTCTCTATTCCCCCAACAGCCATTGGAAACCATGATTATAGCTCTTAAAAATACCAAAGCATAAAGCTTTACTGATTTGTCCACTCAAGAGTATTTTTTTCTTTTTTTCTTCTTTCTTACAGGGCTGGGGTGGAACCCAGGCCCTTCTACTTTTCCACGGAGCTACATCCTGAACAGTATCTTTATCTTAGGCTAGCACCATGTTGTTAGCCTGGGTTTCCCATATCTTCCTCTGCCTTGCTACCACCTCCCTCTTCCATGTTGAGGACCCTTATGATTACATTAGGCCCATGCAGATAATTTTTTTTTTTTTTTTTTTTTTTTTGGTACTTGGGGTTGAACTCAGATTGCGTTACCACTGAGCCACATCCCCAGTCCTTTTTTTTATTTTTTTAGAGACAAGGTCTTGCTGAGTTGCTTAGGGCCCTGCTAAATTGCTGAGGCTGGCCTTGGATTTGCAGTCCTCGTGCTTCAGCCTCCTGAGCTCTGGGATTACAAGTGTGGCCTAATCACCCTATTTTAAAGTAAGTGATTAGCAATCTTAATTTTACCACAACCTTCATTACATTTTGCCATGTAACTTAAATATTCATAAATTCTAGGAATTAGTGCACCTATGTCCTGGGGTAGGTGCACTACCTATTCTGTCTACTACACTGTGTGATTCATCCACATTCAATTCTAGAAAAGGTAAAGCTCATGCC